>QANY01004257.1:726832-969276 GCA_003255025.1 Datisca glomerata | reverse complement strand
CGCCCACACCCACACACACATTGAAACTAATACTATTATCTTTAGATAATGACCATCAATTTAGAAAATATTTTAGAAGGGTTATCACATATCTTTCGTGCGTCGTATCATTCAACCAACCTTTTATGACATTGAAATGCGTGTTATAAAACATTTCAATTCCGAGTAGGTGCTACCCCAGTTGAAACTTCATATCCAAAATGTATCAAAAATTGTGTCATTAATTATTATATACTAAACATTATTAAGAGTACTAAAACAATATTTTGATTCACCTGACGAAACCGATGGTCAAGAAAAGATACATTCCCTCCATTATGATTGTATCGAAGGTTTTGATGGTTTTGAGAATTGGTTTTTTGAGCGTGTCTATAATAAATGAGTTTTATGATTGAAATAATTAGTCAAATAATCAAAATGTAGTAAATAAGCTTTGATAATAGGAATTACCTCAAATTTCTTCATCTCTCAAACTGTGCATAACCAATCACAATCATCATGTGATACACCCTTATAAGGATGTCATCGTGCTACTATTGGATCTTAAAATTTTTTATAATGTCTATGCAATGTGTACTTATATCCCTTGTATGTGTTCACTGCTTCAAATTTAATCCTATCGATCATAGCATTACTGGTCTATTCAAAAGTAAAATAGACATGCAATAATCTTTTACTATCAATGACGTAATAAAGAAAATATAACAATAAATAGATGTATCATTATTACCTGCAGCCTATCAATTATAACTGCCATGAATTCTTCAGGTACATTGGATCAACCCTCACATTTAAGTGGTATGAATTGTCGTACAAGGGCACCAATCTCAAGGTTGAATTGGACGGTCCACTTTCCAACAGGTCTAACAACACCAGGAGGAGGAGTATCGATTGATAATTTTCTGAACGCGCTCACTTACCTCTCCAACTCAATCCCTCTTGTTAGCCCGCGAACCCTTCTCACACTCCCCGAAGAAGATGAAGCCCCTACAACAAAACAACGAATAAGAAACCATTATAATAAGAACTATTACAAAGTGTATATACCTGAATGGGAACCATCTTCATCAGTAGAAGATCCTACAGCAAGATCTAGATTTGAAAGAGGAGTATTTCTTCCGGGAGACATTATTAACATGCATAAAGATAAGTGTCATGAAAGAAGATCATAAACAAGCTATTTTTTACCAAATAAATTAAAGCATATTTAAGAAGAAATGAACGAATAGTTTACGCTAACAGGCTCACCGTTACTTTAAAATTCAATCTATATCATCATCACTTAGTATAATATCATCTGAACCATCATCATAATTAACCAAAGTGTCATCTTCATTGTCATCATCATCAATAAAACCAATATCTTCAATATTACTATCTCTTACTCCAATAACATTTGCATCTATTTCAAAAGGTTCCACGTCATGCCTGTGAAATTGCATTGTTTCTGACTCATCTAGATCGATAGATGGCAAAGTTATTTCAGTAGGCCCTATGACTTCATCTTGTTCTACCTCTTGTTTTGTCTCAGGAACATCCCAGAAATGTCTACGTTGAACCTTTTGCACCATTTTCCAATTGACTCCAAATTTGCAATCATCAACATAAAAGACTTATTGTGCTTGAGATGTGAGAATAAAAGTCTCATTTTCATACCAAGTTTGGCTCACATTTACATGAGTGAAACTAAGATCTCTCTTCACTCTATTTATTGATGCATTTGTGTCAAACCATTCACATCTAAATAATATAATTTTTCTTTCTCATACATACTGCATCTCAATCACTTCTTTTAACCTACCAAAAAATTCAATCCCTTCTCTCTCATGTTCTCCTAGAACTACTAAGCCACTATTTGGGTTGTCCAGTGATGATCATGATCTATTTTATGGTATCGAATGTCATTGACAATACAATCAGAATATGACCTGACACGATTATCTGGACCAAATGTTAGAGCATATAAATCATTTATGGCTTCTAATGACCCTTGACGGCGTAACTCAATGATCTAATAAAAATAACAAAAGTATTAGTTACTTCCGTACTAATTTTAATCACACATATATATAGTCAAATATATACACATACCTGATTTCTAAACCATTCAGGAAATTGGTTTTCATGTCTTGAACTGAAGTCAACTCGACTAACTTTGTTTAATTCTCTCATGTGCTCTATGCACATATTAATCACTTTATTTTAATGATGCATCTTCGTTGCAAACGGGACAAGCCAAGTACCCTTTTGTACTTCAACCAGACAAATCAACACAACAACATGCATAGTAAA
Source organism: Datisca glomerata (assembly GCA_003255025.1). Lineage (NCBI taxonomy): Eukaryota > Viridiplantae > Streptophyta > Magnoliopsida > Cucurbitales > Datiscaceae > Datisca > Datisca glomerata. The sequence goes on along the minus strand of QANY01004257.1, from coordinate 966,984 downwards.
AGATTGCCCAGAAGTGACATCAAATGCTTGCACCCCATCCCACAATTGTTTTAACTCATCTATCAATGGCTGCAAATACACATCAATATCTTTATCAGGTGATCTTGGACCAGAAATTAGTAACACCATCATAAAGAACGGTTCTTTCAGACACTTCCATGGAGGAAGGTTATAAGGTACTAATATGATTGGCTATATGCTATATGAGTTGCTCATATTTCTGACTGAATTAAAATCATTTTTTGCAAGTTCTAATCTTACAAACCAACTATATTGTTTATCAAAATCCTTCCAACCTTCTGAATCAGCAGGATGTCTCAATACACCTTCAACGTTGACATGTTTCTCCTTATGCCATCTCATATCGGACGATGTGTATTTTGACTTAAACAATCTTTGAAGTTTGGGTATAACAGAAAGGTGACGCAAAACTTTTTAGGAACTTTCTTATCCTTCCCATCATCTATTTTATATCTTGGTTCACCACATTCAAGACATTTATCTTTTTCTTCATTCTCTTTCCAGAATAAAGCACAATCATATTTACAATAATGAATGGTGTCATATCTCAACCCTAAATCTTTTAATTTTTGTTGGCTTCATAGTAAGAGGCTCAAATTTTTTAGCCTACTAGATGAAAATCATTTAAAACTTCAAGTAATTGGTCAAATGACTTATTGCTCCAATGATTAAGAACTTTGATATGCATCAACTTCACAATAAAAGATAGTGAAGTATACTTTTGACAACCAGGATAAAGTTCTTCTTCGGCTTCACTAAACAAATCATTAAATATGTCTAACGTCTCTGTATTTAGATTTATTCTACCAATATTATACTCTCCAACTCGTTCACCATTCACCTTCATCCCAAAAAAACCACACATGTTATCTAACATTTCTCTCATCTCATCACTATCATCAACATCATCATCACCACTCCGAGATGCAGTATTATTCATCTCCATATTTGATGAATGGTGATAGCTTTGTATCTCTTCACATGAAACACTCAACGATCATAGCTCAATGCCATTCCATATTGGCACAAATGTATTTTAACTTCTATTAAAGACAAATGTTTTGAAATAAGATATTTTTATATGGACAACGAGTTTTCCCCCTATATTGAGATAATTACATGTCACGCTCATAAACTGCGAAATACCCTTGGACAATCTCTTAAGATTTTTTATCCAACTCTTTTCCATTTTGTCACTCTGTAAATTAAATAACTATTTAGAGAAAATCTCAACAAAAGATCGTTAAGCAAATAAAACATTCAACATACTAATTCGTAGGCAATTAAAACATTTTAAATTTAAAGTCATATGAATAGATGCTAATTTAACTAACTAATATTTGGAAGAGGAATGGAAATATATAGTTCAATATAAGAACTCTAGATGGCTAAGAAAAGAAAATCAAATGTATTCGACTTATAGAGTTTTATTTATTTTACTTTTTTTACCATGTTAATTACTACTTTGGGTATTGACTTGCAATGTTACTTAACATAAATATCATACTAATTAGTAAGGATAAATATGAAATTACTAATTATATTGGGTGGTGAATCATTGGGATTAGAACATGAATATCTCTTATCTCGTCACTTCTCTTATGTTGTCATAATCACAAGCACCAGATTTACAACTTTAGGCCTTAATGTCGTAATCACAAGCACATGTATTGGCAAAGATTCCCTTAATGACTAAAGCTCAAGCGTTCTAATCTTTCCCAAAACCAAATCTTATGGAAGCCAACTAATTAGGTCAAATCTTCACTGTCAAGAGATAAGATGAGGCCACTCACATCCAGTTCATAATAGTAGAGTATAAGGTTAAGTTTATTAAATTGAACAGAGTTTAGTTGAGAATTATACTTACCCTTCAACTAACATAAAATATTTAAGCTAAGTTATGAGGACAAGAAAGTTTCAACAACTACCCAAAGTATGGTAATTAATGACTAAACCCCACGCATTTTCTTTTCATTGTCATCATCATCAAACAAGCTGCTTTATGATAGGAAATGATTTTCTTGGGGCAACCAAGTTGCTTTATGATAGGATTTTAGAAAGCACTTGAATATGTTTTATGGCCCCTCTCCTAGCTGGAGCTCTTTACACTATGGTCTTATCATAGAAGTAATTATAACTTTCACATAACTTGAAAGTTAGGAAGAACGTGGCATCACTGAATTCTCATGGTAGTCAGTTATAGGTTCCTACAAAGTTTTCTGAGATTATAAAATCATTTCAATATATTTGATATGTTTTCCTTGCATTTTGCTATCTAATTATTTAAGCTAAATTAAGATAATTTTGGTGGATGCATTTTAAGGTAATATGTCCTTTGGTAGTTTGAGGCGGGTTAGGTTTTTGTTATCTGAGACTTTCATATTTAGATGCATCATCGCAAATTGAACTTGTGACTGAACTGGGAGGTAAATGTTGTTGACCCGTTGAGGTGAATTGTATTTGATAGGGTCATGTCATTCATGGAGACCTATCCACATCATAATGAATATTATATATGATTTACAGTGTCTCTTGTTTTCTTTCCCCATATTATGAGTGTGGTTGGATAGTCTGCAGAAGATATCAGAGTCATCTAGTACCATTGAGGTAGTGGTTTGTTCAAATCAGAGGGTCTTGTGTACATTTTCTATCTCCCAGTCTTTAGAGTGTGACTGGATAATATACATTAGAGATCAGAGAAAATATCTGATTTCTCAAAATTAAAACAGGAAGAAATGAAGACAAGGAGCATAACCTCAGATTACTCAGAACTAACTAGAATAATTTTATGAAATTTCATACTACTCAATACAATCAAAAAATTAGTAATCTCAGATTACTCAATACGATCGGCAATCTCAAATGAAAACGGGATGAAATTAGTATACATACCAGTAGATTAAGCACTTCAGGAACAAAATATCTTCAAAAATTTAGGACCGCAAGAATCAATTTCTCAAAAACCAGTGTAAGAACAAAACCCTAGATTTTACTCGGTGACAATCGGCGAGAGAAAGGAAAAAAAGGACCTGGTGACCAACGACGGAAGAGGTTTACTTACCTAAACCTTGGTGGCTGTCGACGGGGAAGAAGAGAAAGGACGAAGACAGTCGGCAACAAAATACAACGATAATGGACTCTGTCGTGGGAGTGGGAGGGGGAAATGAACTCTGCTCACAAGGAAGTTGAGGGAAAGTGAGAGGATTTTATAGTTCTAATGAAACGATGTCGTTTTATGTGGCATCTATTGCGACTAAGATACAAATTGGTCGGCAAAACTAGACCTTTTGTTGACCAATTATTATTTGGTTGCTAAAACTATTACTTTTAGCGACGAATTTTGAATATTCGTCGGTAAAAGCCTTAGAAAATTTTGACGTGCCCCTCTTTTTCTTTCCCAGGTAAAATATCAGGGCCTTTGACGACAAACAAAAATGTTTGTCGCCAAAGGACGTTTTTAGCCATGAAATTAACTTCGTGGCTAAAATTCCAGTCGCTAAAAGAGGCTTTTCTTGTAGTGTTATAGGCCACATGGTTCCACCCGAATCAAAAGGTATGCCCTCCGGAAGTTGACCTACGTGTGCCATGATGCATTTGTTCCAGAAATTCTAAAGTTGCACCACTTGCATCACTACTTGAACCCTTCAAGTAGTGACGAGCTAACTGGACAACAGACTTCAAGAGAAAAAAATTACTTGAAGGGTTCAAATAGTATAAAATTACTACTTGAACCCTTCAAGTAGTCACATGCTCACTGATTTATACATAGAGTATGTGATTACTTGAAGGGTTCAAAAAGAAATTGGCTTCTTCTTCTTTATTTTCTAACGAAGTTTTTCTTCTACTTGAAGGGTTCATATAATTTTTTTATGACTACTTGAACCTTTCAAATAATTTTTTTTGTTAGTCAATACTCATACACCAAGTGACTATTTGAAAAGTTTAAGTAGTTATTTTTTTATCAGTCAACACACATACTTGAAGGGTTCAAGTAATTTTTTATAACTACTTGAGCCTTTTTTTTCATCCAAAAAATAGGAGAAAGTGAATGTTGAGTACTTGAAGGATTCAAGTAGTCATAAAAAGCTACTTGAACCCTTCAAGTACTCAACGTTTATTTTTTTTATTTTCTTGGACGTAAAAAAAGGCTCATGTAGTCATAAAAAACTACTTTAAATGTTCAAATCATTATACAAAATTACTTGAAACTTCCAAATAGTCACTAGTGTTTGGGTTGCTGACTGATCAAACAAAAAATAACTACTTGAAAGGTTCAAGTAATCATAAACAACTACTTGAACCCTTCAAATAGTCACCTGGTGTATGGGTAATTAACTGACAAAAACATAACTACTTGAATTTTTCAAGTAGTAATAAACAACTACTTGAAGCGTTCAAGTAGTCATAAACAACTACTTGAACCCTTTAAGTAGAAGAAAAATCTTCTTTGAAAAATAAAGAAGAAGAAAAATAAAATATTATTAAATTGACTTGGCATGTGCATTGAGAAAGAAAAAGAAATGATAAAGAAAGAGAGAGATTGCAAGTGGTGATGTGAAATTGGTGAATCACGGATATAAAATTCCTTATTTTCAAAAAGGTGTATAAAAATTCTTAGACAAGTTGAAAATGGTATATTAATCCAAAAAACCTACTCATTATTCACGTTTTGTGTAGGGGTCACAAATTTTTTTCATCAAATACGTACTAGGATTCATCAAACATGTACTAGGGGTTCACCAAATATATATTAGGATTTACCAAATACATGCCAATTAACAAATCTTATAGGGGTTCACCAAATTCGTACTGGTGTTCACCAAATATGTACATAGATTCACCAAATACGTAATGGGGTTCACTAATTACATATAAATTAATAAATCTTAGAGGGGTTCACCAAATACCTAGTGGGGTTCACCAAATACGTATAAATTAATAATTCTTAAAGGGTTCACCAAATACGTAGTGGGGTTCACCAAATACGTAATGGGGTTCACTAAATACCTAGTGGGGTTCACCAAATACGTATAAATTAATAATTCTTAAAGGGTTCACCAAATACGTAGTGAGGTTCACCAAATACGTATAAATTAATAATTATGGAAGGGGTTCACTAAATACGTAGTGGGGTTCACCAAATATATAGTGAGATTCACTGAATACGTTATGAGGTTCACTAAATACGTATAACTTAATAATTCTTAGAGGGATACATCAAATGTGTAGTGGGGTTCACCGAATACGTAGTGGGGTTCACCAAAGATGTATAAATTAATAATTCTTTGAGTGGTTCACCAAATACGTAGTGGAGTTCACCATCTATCTAGTGGAGTTTACCGAATACGTATGAGATTCACCAAATACGTATAAATGAATAATTCTTGGAGTGGCTCATCAAATATGTACTAGGCTTCACTAATTGCGTACTAGAGTTCACCAAATACGTACAAAGTCATTTTTGGTGAACTCCTCCAAGAATTATTAATTTTGTATGTATTTGGTGAACCTCAATACATATTTTGTGAACCCCTCAAGATTCCTTTTATACATTAATATGTATTTGTAATTTTGGTGAACCTCACAAAAATTATCATTTTACACATTATTATGTCTTACATTTATTGATTCATATGTCACAAATTAATTTGTATGTCACACGATCATAGACGGATTATTCAAATTTATGAAATATGTTGTGCTTTTGTGAAAGTAAAAGAGGCGGATTTTTACAATGTATAATTATAGGTCATGATGTAGTCGGTAAATCCTATTTATCGGTTTGACGAACACGTATAACCCCCAATGTTAGTTTAACCTTTTATTTTATAATTATTACCCCGTAAGAACGTATCATTGATTATGTTGTCGTGATTTTATGACAAATATCGAGTAAAATGATTTTTACTATTTAATGAACATGTATAACCCCTAAGATCGGAGGTGAACACCTTTAGAATACTCGTTCTCTAAATGCAAACATTCACCAGATTTAAAAAAAACATATTTCTCATATTTGTATATTGCATCTAGGCAAAACGGCATCATCACATGGCGAAATGCCATCACCAATGACGAAATGCCATCACCACATGGTGAAACACCATCACCACATAGCGAAACACCATCACCACATGATGAAACGCCACCACCACATAGTGAAGCGCCATGAGTTGATGGTGTGTTAGAGCCTACTGATGGCGTTTGGGCTCCCAAACACCATTTTTTTGTGATACACTATACCGCCGGTTTTTATGTCAATAGCGACAGTTTTTATGTCAATACCGTGCAATTTTTGCAACTTATACCGGCGATTTTGCTCCAATACCGACGGTTGTTGCCCCTATACCAACAGTCTAGCATTTTTTCCAATTTGAATGTCTATTGCGGCAGTTTTAATGTCTATTAGGCTGTTTTGGTATCAATAGCGGCATTTTAGTGTCAATACCGGCATTTTAGTATCTATTGCAGTGATTTTAGTGTCTATAATGGCGAATCACCATTCATGAATGTCGTTTGGGATCCAACTGGTCCATTTTGGACCCCAAACGCCAGTGGCGTTTGGCTTAGATTTAGCTGAATATATTTATATGCATATAAATTGAAGCGTAAAATGTGTGAAAATTGTTAAGTGTGTGAAATTGATTAAATTAGTTAAGTATATAATGGTTAAGTATTTAAAAATGACTAAGTGTACAAATAAGTGACAAAAAGGTATATAAAAGTGACAAAGAGTTAAAAAATTACTAAGTGAATGATTATTGTTAAGTACGTGAAAATGTCTAAGTGCATGAAAATATGGCTAAGTGAAAAAACAAGTAAGTACATAAAAATCGATAAATAAGATTTATTGGCCATCATAACATGGTGAAAACACGTCTCGTCGATACTTGTCACAAAAGCACAACAACATTATCAATAATAACTTTTAACGAGTTTATGAATAAGTGTTCAATTGTTTCGGGAATCTTTACTTAATCTAATAAAATCACAACATAATCAATAATATGTTGTTATGCGTTTATGTATAAGTGTTCAATTGTTTTAACAATTAATTACGTAATTTAAATATAATTTAAAATATAAGAGAATGTACTTAATGTTCGCATTAAAAAATCGTCAATCTCCACAATTTTATTTGCGATTCATCGAGTATACCCTGATCAACTTTAGAAAATCAAATTTGTTGACAAATCACTATAAAAAGGTCCAAAAACCATTACATTGATGCAAAACAGTTGAAAACCAACAAAACTACCGCAAATTAGAAAAATCATGAGAAATCGCTGGTATAGGGGCATAAGCCACCGGTATAGGTAAGAGAAATTATCAGTACAATGGGAATCTTGAAGGGTTCACCAAAAACTAAAAAAAAAAAATTTAGAGATTCACCAAATATGTACTAGGGTTCATCAAATATGTACTAGGGTTCACCATATACGTATAAATTAATAATATTTGGAAGAGTTCACCAAATATATATTGGGATTCACCAAATACGTACAAAACTAATACTTCTTGGAAAGGTTCACTAAATATTACTTTATATGTATTTGGTGAACTCCAGCACATAATTGGTGAACCCTAGTATATATTTGGTGAATCTTTCCAAAAATTATTAATTTATACATATTTGATGAAGCTCATTATGTATTTGGTGAACCCTACTACGTATTTGATGAAGCATAGTACATATTTGATGAACTCATCCAAGAATTATTAATTTATATGTATTTGGTGAACCCCTATAAGATTTATTAATTTATACATATTTGATGAATCTCATTACGTATTTGGTGAACCCCTGCATGTATTTGGTATCGAGTAAATTCATCTCCTTGTCATTGAGGACTCTAAGCAGCATTGAATCCATTGATGCTGAAACGGGTGGTTCAAAGAAGATATTTAGTAATATCGCTCGTGTATTAAGCTAACTGAGCTTTCTTCGTACGAGGTTTAGTGTCTTGGGGGTTTTGCTCCACAGTGAGTAGCGCCTTTCGCCTATTAATAGCACTCTCCATGTATTGTTGGAGAGGTGGAAGAGCCCCATTTTCTCCATCTTTAGATGCAACACCTCTAATTATCTGTCAAAATAAAACCACGAAAATTTTAGTTTGTAAAAAGTAAACGAAATAAAACCTAATTCTTGTTACCTTTGAAGCCCATGACCTCTCTGCTTGTTGACACACATCTCGGATATCCCTTCCTGACATTCTGTTAAATGCCCAACATGAGCAGTAGTGTGCTTTAGGCAAGGCATTAGAGAAATAAATGAATACTGAAATCAAAATTATGTCAAATGCACTATTTAAAAAAAAAAAAAGGCAGATGCTTTTCACTTTTTGAGCGTAAGCTGGAAAAATATATTTAGTGAAAACTCAAGAGACCCTGAAAAGGAAGGACCTTTTCTCCAGAAAATACAAACAGGATAGCGAACTCAAAGCTATGGAACTTGGATGTCTCTTTCTTGAAATGGAGAATGGACCTTATCTTTGCACCTAGGTGGAGTTTGGTTAGAGGCAATGGAAGGTGACATAGGAATAAGAATGTCCATTCCCATGTTTAAGTCTACTTGGTGAGAATTACCAAGGAGTAATTCCAGAAGGGGAAAAAATAGAAAGAAAACAGAGGATTACGATGGAGCCAAAACTAGAAATGGAAGAGAAACTTACTCTTCTGTAACTGTCGAAAATTCCTCCAATTCAGACTTCGTTAGGTGCTTTGCATATTGAGCTGCTATTTCCTCACGGTTTTGCTTATCAGGTAAGCCAAACGTTATCAGAGAGTCGAAGCGACTAAACAAACACATAAAAAAGAAGTTAGTAATGAAAGTACAAGCTCAAAATAAATATCTTCCACATGAGAAATCTTTGCCTTATTTACCTAATTAAAGCAGGATCAAGATCTTGTTTCCGATTTGTTGCAGCAACCACAACCACCTTTTTATCCTGTTCAAATCCATCAATCTGCGCAGAACTAGTACGTTCAATCAAATACAATGTGCTTCAAAGTTCAAACTTCGTCTACATATTATGTATCTAGAGCCGGCTAAGCTAAAGGCTTATATCTTGTACAGATTAAACCAACTTAAAACCACCTGACGCAAAATTACTGATAAGATTCTCCGAGTAGCTTCATGCATTTCGCTGTCCCGAGCAACAGCAAATGAATCAACCTGAAAATGTCAACAAATGAACGGGTGACTATTTTGCAAACAAACCTCCAACCAGGACATAGAAAATATCATTCCTAGCAGGAAAAAGTAAGAACATCAACAATGACAAGTGTCCATCGAGCAAGCACTAAGTGCTTCTCTTTTTGTTTTCCTTTTTATTTTCCTTAATAATCGGTAAGCATTAATTTCTACCTCATCAAGAAAAATTATAGCACCACTGGGAAGCTCATTGGCAAGTGAAAATACTTTTCCCAACAGGCGCTCACTTTCACCATAGTACTTAGACATGACAACCTCCAGTGGTACATATAGTAATGGAACACCCTGCGAAACAAGAAAAAGATCAATTTTCTAATTTAAAAACCCCTAGTAACATAAATTAACATGCTTACCCAATGGAGGCAAATAACCTTTTACCGTTGCAGTACATATTAATATGAATCCCGAAATATATGGAAAATTCAGCTCTATTTGCAGGTCCAGATAAGATATTATTTCATATATGAACTTGCATGGACCAATCATGGGAAAAGGCTTGAGTTCTTAATTTGTGGTTTTAAAAGTTCTGAAAAGGGAAAATCACAAATATAAAATTACAGAAAGAAAAAGTGCTTATCCTGATAAATGCAACGAAGAAAGGGAGTCAAAAATTGCAAAAAAAAAAATTGCCCATGGATCTATCTAACCATGATGCTATAATCAAGATAAAATTGTTGACATGGGTAAAAATATTTTTTAATAGAAAGTAACGTAATACGGTTATCTACATCAATATTGCCATAAATCTTATTTTTTCTAAATTTGCCTCAATCATGGAAAAATTTATTGACACTTGGCTGCTTTTCAGTCAATATTTCCAATATTGCTATTCTGAAGTAAAAGTCAAATTGTCTGACAGATATATCAATCTTCCATATTATGGGAAAGACGATGGATATTTAATGGATAAACTTTCATGTGCATGACTTATCAAACTATTATTCCCATATGTAAATACTAAGATTAGATCCTCAATGAGATTAAAATGTGCACTGAACAAATTTAACCCGTACCGCTATTAGTAAGAGAGTTCCTAGAAAGATGAGATGATGGTCGACAACAGGGTTTAACACTGATAGTATACTTCCAACTCACAGAATTTTGAATCATCACATATCAATCAAAGAACAAATGGTCTACCGTAAAAGGTAAACCAGATACACTACGAAGTGTCTAGCGCCTCACCGCTTGGTTAGCAATAACACGAGCACAAGATGTCTTCCCTGTACCTGGCATCAAACAAACTTTGAGTGAGCAGGCTTAACATCACGTCCCAATCCTGCGGTAAAAGGCAAGATTCATTGCACGAGCCTCATTATGTTAATAAGTTTCAATACACACATACAATTCAAAGAAGTGACTGCACAATATATAGAATACCATAATGATGTGGACAGCAAAAAAATCAAACAAAATTTTTTTTTATGCTTTTCAGAAGGCTCTGGATTTGCAGTCGAAGGGAGCTTCTTAGCCTAAGAACCAATTTGGAAGAGTGTTTGTTTCTATCCGCACATTAGCTTCTCAATAGATGCTACTAATGTTTTCAAAAAATTTAATAATTGGGATTTTTTTAGCAATTTCAAATTATTTTTAAAAGAAACGAAGATTATATTAAAACTTAAAAGATTAAATATAGCTTGGCAAATAAACAAGCTTGCTTCTGCCAAAGTTATCAGCCAAATACCACACACATTGAATCAGGTTTCGGAGTACCTGTTCTTTACATTCTTCCAGGTCAGACATTTAATCTAAAAATTTCCAATAAATTTCAGCTTTTAGATACATGAGAATGCCATCGACCCGTCCTCCTTTTTAGAACGAAAAGATGGGAATAAAGTATGAAATCACGTCTGTGATATTTTGGAAACAATAGTATCACAAAATGTCTGGCCAAAGAACACAAGCTTGGGACTTAAAACACTTCATGCTCCAAATTTGTTCAATATAACCTAAACGTTAAATAGCCATATGCATCAATTGCCATTCAAGACCATATCACGCACTGCACACAGAAGATGAAAGAAAATGAAATTTGAAAACTATGTAAAGAAATACCGTTCTCAAGACATCAAGGAGAGAATCATGGGTTAGAAGCCACACCTGGTGGACCTTCAAAGAGAACCGCTCGAGGTCTATTAGACTCAAACTTACGCCGAGTTCCACGGGCAATATCATCATATGTTTCAGGACTTTGCAAAGCCAAAAGTATTGTATCTTCTATTTCTCTGCATGATAAGCAATTGAAACGAGACAATGCAATGTACACCCAATATAATTGTTAAAAAACAATTCATAGTAGTAGAAAGCATATCAAATCAGAAGCCTTCACAACATGCGGACTCTTGACAGGAATCATGGCAGAAATTCAAAGGAAATGAAAGGGATGGCCAAACTCCAACTTCAAGCTCTGTAGCTTCTGAGGAATCCAACAGGAGGAAGTGCCTAGACCTTAAACTTCCTCCTGTTCCACTGGGAAAAATCTCATTAAAAAATTTCATGGAGCTACAGAACTGAATGAAGACAGGCACACTGAACCTTTCAAGTAAGTACACGCCTTCTTCCAAATGTATTACTTAAAATACACACAGTGGCCGATTGGAATTGAGAAAATTATGTCCCCATTGTTACAAACATACAATTCATGGGGCGATAAGGAATAGATCGAACAGGTATTCATATAAACTATGAAGCACTCACGTCCTCTGAGGAAGAGTGTTGGTGCTCGACTTCGATACTTGTTGGACAAGCAAAAAAGAGTGCCTGAACTGAACACTTTTTTTCAACTTTTTAGATGAGTTCCAACACATCCGAACGTACAACAAAGACAAGTCCAACATGTTTCAGTGTATATAGGTTTCGGAGGGGTGATGACTTTGTAGGAAAAAGATAAATAAATAAATAAAGTGTACAAAACACTACTGCTTTCAGCCACAAGCTTTGCGACTTTCCACCTCTGTGTTCAAATACGTTCGGATTTGTAATGGGTTTTCGAAGGATGATGGGTGCTGTGAAGTTAGAAAAAACAAATAATATGTGCTATGTTAGGTATTTAGCTGCTGTAAAAGAGTACAAAGCAATCTGGCATCTTTCCTAGAGAACTGTGAGCATACCTCTGTGGTGTCATATCCATGTCTCATGTCCGTGCTTCTAAGCACTAGAAGACATGGCATGCATGCACAGATTACATACATTCACCCCGTGCTACATATGATTACAGAGATCATGCTTTGTACTTGTTAAGAAAGGGTGGGACCAGAATTAATACTGTCATTTCAACTCCCAAAATATAATCATCAGTCGCCAGATTCCACGCAAGTCAAACAAAGACCCATATTTGAAAAAGTCAACTAGAAGGAACATTGCTGACCAGTGCTGTGTGTACCTTTTCTGTAGATCATACCCAGCAATGTTTTCCCATGATATCTCATAGTTTGGAGAACTCACACGTGATGGTTCATCAGTTCCATATACTCTCACTCCCATTGACTCAAGACTAGCAATTGATTTATCTGCAGATGGAGATGATGTGGTGTCTTCCCTTGATCTTTTGTCTAAGGCCTTGTTTTGTCCTAACCTTCCACCAGCCAATTGTAGAACAGAAACAAAGGCATCAACCTCACCAGAACTAAAGCTCCCTCGCTTTATAAATTCAATTTCCTGCATTAATTCCTCTTAAACGATCCGAATTGCACATTATTCCTCTAGGTACATATATTTAAGAAAGGTAACGTAGTGAAAGAGTAACAATGACTAACAGTTTCATCTGATCCAATGTGTGAATGAAATATGAGAACACGTAGATCATCATCTTGTACATGCATGTCTTTGGATTCCTCTTGATTGCATTTAGCTTCTCCAAGAACTTTTGGATGAGAAAGAGTTAGCTGCCAAGCAACCGAACTGCAATAACCCATCGAAAAAAAAAAGTATAGTCAATAAACCATTACAATGTTGCTTCATGCTCATACTTTGGGGCAACGCCAAGAACAAGTGCAAACGGGGGCATAACTAAAACCATCAGAACTAACATCATACATATAAACAAGGATAAATAAAAGGACTCCTAGTACGTAAACCTGTCCCAGGCACGCAATAACATAACAGAACCACCGCGCTCTTCAGCTTTCAATCCAAGTTGTGAAACTAGGTTTGCAACCAATTGCGACACATCACAAGCCGGAGGAACTCGAAACTTGATAGTGACCTATAATATAATAGGTACATGTATTAGGAATAACTAAAGGGATTGACAACTATTCATCATAAGAATGAAAACTATTTGAACTCTTTTATGAAAAAAAAGGGAACCATCTCCATTTATGATCATGTCTTCACATATGTATGCACATAAATTGAAGAAAGTAAATTAGAAGACTTGCTTCAAAACAACTTTCTTTCCTTGAATTGAGGAGATAAAATAATTATCTTCCTCTACCGTACAAAGGATAGAAAGAATGTCAACTTCGTAGTTGGTTTTCTTTTCCTCTACCAAGAAAAACTTAACTTCGGATATTTTCAAATCTCGACCTCCAACATGCAAAACAAAGTCAAAACAAAAGTTGCCAATAACATAAACTAGTGCAAAAGACTAACTGCAATAACCTGCTGGCCCTTAACGGCGACAGTAAAGCGAGGATAAGAACCATATTTCAACCCTTTACTTCTGAGCAACTCTTCAATTTTCTGTCGATCTTTCCTGGCGGTTTCCTCTAGAGATGCATAACTTGTAGGGCCATCTGATGGAAAAGTAGGTTTGTCAACCGTCTGCAGAAATAAATCGCAATTGAATAAGTGCCAAGAATGCATCATTAACCTGATGGATTTTCAAATTGATGCCACAAGTTTTTGAATAAGGGACGAATCATAAATTATCAGTCAACTAATTTGGAACTAACTTAATATGTTAGGTACCAAATGCTTGGCAAAATAATAACAAAAATATGTTAGAGAGGCATGTCCCCAACCCTCAATTTATAAGAAGAATTACCCTACATATTTTTTTCCTTTTCCTTCCCTTTTTATAGGTAATCAGTAATTACATACATACCCCATCAGCTTCAGCATGTGATGCTTCAATCACACCAGCTCCAACCATACCAGCTAATATCGCTGGTATAAAGAAACATGCCGATCGTGCATCAGCAACTAATCCCGCCTGCCAAGTTTTACAGTCATTTGTAGGCATCAGGTGCTCAGTAGACCCTGCAAGAAAATATCTCAATAAAAGTCATCCCTCTGGAACTCTGTTTCCTTTGCTACTAAACGAATTCACCTCCTAATAGCTATGAAATTAGGGAAACATCACTCAATCAAAGATTCAAGGGGCCAAATCTTTCACCAAATAATAGATACAGCATGAAAGTCAGGCAGATCAATAATTCACTGCCGACAAAAAGCTCCAAGTTCATTAACAAAATGTCCTGCACATATTGAAATAAGTACCATCGATTCGTTATTCATTAATTATAACCCCGATCAAGCAGCCAACCTACACTTTATCCTACATCTATTAAGTGGAAAACCAATATGCGCATGTAGTAACACAAAGAATGAAGATTATACTGCTCTCACAACCATGACTTCAAAGAGGCTTAAGAATTAAGAACTGCAAGAAAACCAAAGCAGGACACGGCACTTGAAGAAGAGAAAGCAGAGGATTTAACTGCTATAGAGGGAAAATGGAGCAAGCGAAGGAGTAACTATTTTGTTCGAGGACATTAGTCTCCACCCACGAGCTATCTTCACAATTCGCCCAAAAACTGTCATGGTGTCTCCCCCAGTACAATGTAATCGAAATGCCAATCTCTCTCTCTCTCTCTCTCTCTCTCAAATACTGAGACGAAGAATTGGCTGAGGAAAGCTTGCTGGGCGTAGTAAGTCGGTTGCTAAGAAGAATCCTTCCTTCGTGTTCAGATTCTCGTTTTTTTTTTAAACATATCCCCTTTCATATTTCATTTTTGGATTTTACCCTTGATCTTTTGATATTTGGCCTTTGATAGTGTACGAAATGACATCAAGACCCTTATAGAAGAACCACTTTGGGTATTTTGCAATCACACCTTCTATATATACTAACCAAAATAGTTTAAAAACAAATACTCAAAAAATAGGATTATTTGTAAATATATACACTTTACAACTTTTATTTGTAAATATATAATATTTCTCAAATATAAGAAATCTATATCACTGACAAACAAAATCAAATCAAATAAATTATTCATTTCTCTTCTCAATGCAGCTACAAATCAACCCTTGTTTTTTCGTTTTTGGCTTCTTGTATATTCATCTTACCCTTCGCTTCCTCTTGTCTTGCTTCCTCTCTTCTTCAACGAAATTCGCTGCCTGAGTCATGCTTCTGCTTCTGCTTCTGCTTCTTCTTCTGCTTCTGCTTCTGCTTCTGCTTCTGCTTCTTCTTCTGCTTCTTCTGCTGCTTCTTCTTCTGCTTCTTCTGCTGCTTCTTCTTCTGCTTCTTCTTCTGCTTCTTCTTCTGCTGCTTCTTCTGCTTCTTCTTCTGCTGCTTCTTCTGCTGCTTCTGCTGCTGCTTCTTCTGCTGCTTCTTCTGCTGCTTCTTCTCCTGCTTCATCTCATGCTTCTTCTCATGCTTCTTCTGCTGCTTCTTCTGCTGCTTCTTCTTCTGCTTCTTCTGCTGCTTCTTCTGCTGCTTCTTCTTCTGCTTCTTCTTCTGCTTCTTCTTCTGCTTCTTCTTCTGCTTCTTCTTCTGCTTCTTCTGCTTCTTCTTCTGCTTCTTCTTCTGCTTCTTCTTCTGCTTCTTCTTCTGCTTCTTCTGCTGCTGCTTCTGCTGCTTCTTCTTCTGCTTCTTCTTCTGCTTCTTCTGCTGCTTCTTCTGCTGCTTCTTCTGCTGCTTCTTCCGCTGCTTCTTCTGCTGCTTCTTCTGTTGCTTCTTCTGCTGCTTCTTCTGCTGCTTCTTCTGCTGCTGCTTCTTCTGCTTCTTCTGCTGCTGCTTCTTCTGCTTCTTCTGCTGCTGCTTCTTCTGCTTCTTCTTCTGCTGCTTCTTCTTCTGCTTCTTCTTCTTCTTCTTCTTCTTCTTCTTCTTCTGCTGCTGCTTCTTCTTCTGCTTCTTCTTCTTCTTCTTCAGCGAAACGGGCTCATTATTCTTCTTCAATGAGACGCACTCGAGTACCCATTCTTCTCTTTTCTTGGACGTAGAAAAAGGCTCAAGTAACTACTTGGTTGCTTACTAGCATAATAAAAACAACTACTTAAAGGGTTCAAGTAGTCATAAAATAACTATTTGAATCATTTAAGTAGTCACATGATGTCTGAGTTGCTGACTAGCATAAAAAAATAACTACTTGAAGGGTTCAAGTAGTCATAAAAATTATTTGAACCCTTCAAGTAGTCATCTGGTGGTCTCTGGTTTGCTGACTGGCAGAATAAAAATAATTACTTAAGGATTCAAGTAGTCGTAAGCAACTACTTGAACCCTTCAAATCTTCAAATCCACGCCGACATTGTTGGCGATTGCTTGTGCTGAAAAAATATGTACATGGAGGTTACGAGCTGTTAAGGTGTGATATTCAGAGTACCTTAAAATAACAAAGTTCATAAATACTCGTACGTGCTCTTTTGACATCTTACAACATTATCATCGTCAAGCAACAAGCTTATTGGTCGGTCATTGCAATGGCGTTAGTTCGAGATTTACCTGAAAGTTCTTATATAAGACTCATATATAAGTTCTTATTACGGGTAGATTTGTGGAGGTGAGTAATTGTAAAAGTTACCTAATTTTTGTATATGGCTAATTGTACTTCCCCGTTTCCCGTATGTACATTTTCTTTAAAGGTTTTGTTGGGTATATTGCCCTCAAAACATGTATTTAGACATTTTTAATACGAAATTACATTTTTTATAATTGTTCTTTTGAATTATTATTAAATAATTTATATATAGATATCAGAAAATTCAATATTCATTAAATGAGACTATGATCATGTATAAGTACGAGAAGATTATGATCATAGATAATGAAAAAATAGTCCGCAACATATTAAACTGTGGATTCTTTAATGAATGGTTGCTACTACGGTTCACTAAGTATTATGAATGCATATGATCTAGATTCCAATCATTGATGTTGATAGACAATTTAGTGAAGGTACTTTATATAATTAGATTATATTGGATATGATAGATATGGATTAATATCTTTATTAACTTATTGTTTATCGTAAAGATTTAATACACATCAAAACTGATGATCATATGTAGATCAGTCTGAATCTTGAGTAGTTGTGAACTTCTATATATGTCTACTGAGTTTTTTGAATCAATCGCTAAGGTTTATTTGTAAAATAAGCTTGTGACTTATTTTGGAGATTCAGTGACATGAGTGGTTGGGAACATGATCTTACAAGATTTAGAATCCAAGTTTTCTTAACGGATCGTATATTAATTTTCTTAAGTGTTAATTCTGGAACCGGATAGTTATTGAGCTCAAATTTATAATACGGTTATAAATTAATCATTCACTAGCGAATTAATGGTACTTAAGGATCAAGAGATAATTAGAAACGTAAAATGGTAATTTCACTAGCTCTAATTTATGAACCGGACAGAACTACATGAAGTGGTTATATCAATTGACTACACGATAACACTCTGTAAATATAATTTATAATTATTGAGAGTGTTATTCCATATTTATAATGGAGTTAATAAAATTAATAAATATGAGTATTTTTAATGAGTTTAAGTAATAATCTAGTTTATTGGAGCTTAGAATTATGGGTCCATGATACCTAATTCACCTCTGTACTACACAGTTTGGGATGTAAATATTTCAGGACATGAGAAAATGACTCACTTGCAAAAAAAATTATATTTCTGGAATAAGTATATAATTATGAGATAATTTATATGATTAATTAATCAAGTATTAATTAACTAAATTATTTAATGTAATTTTTAGAAATTATAATTAAATAATTTTATTGTTTAATTTTGTGTTGATCGATAAATGAAACAGAATATTTGATTTATGAAATTAAATAATATTAAATTATTATGAAATAATGATTTGATGTGGTTTATCTAATCTGTTAATTAACAGATAGGGTAGTTAATAGTGATGATCAGATAAGTTATTTTTAAATTAACTAATATCTAGATATTTATTTTATTAAAATAAATAATAAATTTACAGAAATTACCACGTGGCATGTTGGACTGCCACATGTCAATCATTGATTTTAAATCAAAGATTGATATGGACTACTGTAGTGCCATATGGCACTACATTGGGACGTGACACACTGTAGTGCCTTGGTTTCGATTCGACTATGATATTTTCACAGCACCACTTCTTTAACAAGCACATATTTTGTTAACAAATCTCAATCCTCTATATGTAAAATTATTGGCATTAGAGCTTGACATATTATACCTACACAAGTTTATAATACAAAAAATAGTCTTAAACTAAGAACTGACTCATTCAACTCTTGAAGCGTCATTTTATCAAACACTTGTCGGGCATCATGCCCTCACAAATAACATGAAGTGTCAATGAAATTTTTCCTTATTTGATTTTGCCGGTAAACTAACCAATATGAGAATTTTGCTAATATGTAAATTATATGTATTTTTACGACAACTTGAACTATTCAAGTCATTATTAATGACTACTTAAATCCTTTAAATAGTTATTTTTGTTCTACCAGTAAATAACTCAGAAATCAATTGACTACTTGAAATGTTCAAGTAGTTATTTATGACTACTTGAACCCTTCAAGTAGTTGTGTATGACTATTTGAACCCTTTCGAGTAGTCACTTATTCACTGAATTACTAACGGCCATAATAAAAAATGACTACTTGAGGGATTCAAGTAGTCATAAACAACTAATTGAATCCTTCAAGTAGTCACTTGCTCACTGGATTACTTACTGCCAAAATTAAAATGACTATTTGAGAAGTTTAAGTAGTCCTAAAAATTACTTGAACGCCTCAAGTTGCCGATTTATGCATATGGTTATCACAAGCATCAAACAATCCAGTGATGCAGGAGATTATAATCATCAAGAAGGGCAATTTAAACGTATCTAAATTCTCAGAACTCACAACCATATGAATGGCAAACTATCTTTTTGCAAGAACTTCAAGCTAGAACCCACAACCCACAACCATTTAAATCGATATTTACAAAATACAATTTTATTTTGTATAAAGCAAAGAAAACTTTTCAAACCCTAGACGATTTTCCTCCAACCCTAGTACAGAAAAGAATTCTGATTTTAAACCCTCAATGATTTTCTCCAACTTCCAGTACTATACAAAGTTTTGATTCTAAGGTACAAGGAAAGAAGACGAAAGAACAAGGATAAGAACGGGACAGCAAGTCTTTTTCTACATAAAGAAAAAAAGAAGAAGAATGGGTACCTGAATGCATCTAAGAAGAAGATGAATGGGTCGGTGGGTCTCCCTGAGGAAGAAGCACGATCTATCTGAATCCATCTCTGAAGAAGAAGAATGAGTGGGTGGGTCTCGCTGAAGAAGAAACATTCCACTAAAGAAGAATCAAGTTTCATTAAAGAAGAAGAGAGAATATAGAAGAAGCAGGATGAAGAGGAAGAAAAAAAATGAGCAAATAACATAGAAGATTTTTATTTGAGAAATGGGTGTTGATTAGATAGTTGCATTGAGAAGAGAAATGAATAGATTTTTTGATTTGATTGTGTGGGCATGAGTACAGATTTCTCACGTTTAAGAATGAGTATAAATTTCTAAATAAAAATTGTAAAGGGTATATTTTTATAAATAACCCTAAAAAATAAACTTGCAACTCACGAGATAAAGGTTTTTTATTTTTTATTTTATATTGTACATTTAAAATTTTGATTTAGAAGAATGTGATCAAGATCAAAACATTTCTTTCGTTATGTCAAAAATCCAAATTCTCACTAAATACTTTCATGAAATTTATCAAAATTCAAAACTTCTTGCTATTGTTACTTATTTCTAACATGACTCAAATTCTTGCTATTGTTACTTATTTCTAACATGACTCAAAACTTCTTGCTATTGTTACTTATTTCTAACATGACACGAGCTGATTAAGTCTTATCAACAATCGTGATCAATACAATAATCCAAATAATTTTCTTTAATATCTTCTATGTATTTTATTACTTTGTATTATTACTTATCTTGCCAGTGAATACAATTCTATTGTTTATTTTATCACAACAAATTGTTGCTTTAGAATTGCAATTGGAAATACCGTAGAAAATTGAAGGATCAATTATTCTCCTACAATGTTTCTACAAATGACATGCATGCATAAGCTAAAACAAACACTATTGTGTTAAGGATTTGATTCTAAAAAAATTTTATAACAGGCTTTAAATTGGCCAAAGATATTACTCAAGGTATCATTGCAAAATCATTTTGTTCAAAAGCTTCATTTGGCAAAGTAGCTAACAGCAAAACAAAAGTAACAATCTCAATTTCAGTAACTTCTATTTCTATGGAGATTTATATAAAGAGACTCATTTGGAAAAAAACCAATTTAAAGACCCCTTTCTTTTTTTATGAAACAAGGAAAAAGATTAAATTGACCATTTGATTTTAAAAAAATTATTGAATTTGGTGACAACAAATACAAAGTCCGGCCAAAACATTTAACAGACCATGCTAGCAAGTATTAGTATTGACATCAAAATGCTAGAACAACATCTAGCACGAAAGTAACTTATGTTTTTCTTTTCTTTTCTTTTTGTCAAGAGAGTATTCTCCTGTGAAAATAATCACATTTCATTCAAACAATCAAACACTTCTATGTTCGTTATTTTCTTCTTGAAGGATTTCTCTGCTACAATTTCTCATTTCTATATTATATGGAATAAGAGGCAACATTCAGAATCACACGTTATATGATACAAATTATTCTGAAGACAGCACAATTGAACATCCAAACTATTCTGAAGAAACTAAACTTTTGTAATAATTGTAAGGTTCTCCCATATCTTGCAAAAAGGCTAAAAAACATAACGGTCATGTTTTCTTCTTGATCCTCTAGAATAGCTGCCATCCAGCCACAAAACTCGACTATATTATTATAATACCATAAACGAAAGACAATTCACAGTAGAACCATAGAAATTTGGTACACCAAAACTCCACAAGTATACTAGTATGACTTGAAATCTATTAAGCTAATGATGATATTTTCACTCATAAGGATTTCTGAAGTTCTTCAAAAGTTCCGGGATTTCGTAGCCAAGCATGTCATCTACAGCTTGGACCATTTTGGGTTTCAATTTCTCAAATTTATCAATGCTGTAACCATTCAGTACCTCCCTGAAGTGTTCCACATTCGGAAAATCGCCTGCTGGTAGGTGGAACTCCCTTTGGACCTGTCATCAAGAAATCGTTATTATAAAATTCATGCGCGCCATATAAATAAATAATTAATGATACCAAATCAAGTCGCTAGTTACAAGTAATACCAAATCACAGCACATCGAGCCATGTGCTATGATTCATTATTTTTATTCTAATTCAGGAGCACTACCAATGTATTTTAAAGAAAGGTTATCATGACGTAGGTATGCTTGTAGCCTAGATGATTTGAGTTAAATGGAATCTATATCATCCTGCTTAATGTAGAGAGAAAGAGAGGATCTTGCCTTTCCGAACTCTTCTTCAAGATTATCAATAAGTCGTTGCTGAGTTTTTGCTTTACCCATCATGGCAGGCATCTCTTTTTTAAGGTGGCTAATAATGTAGGCATGAATCTTAGCAGCTCTAGCACGTTTAACAAACTCATTGATCTGCAATAAGAAAATCACTCGTTATCTAGAAATATAATTTATAACATTACATATGGAATCAGCAATCCTACGATAAAAATAGAATAGCCCTATGATAAAAATAGAAACCATGCAATTAAAGCTATTTAATATAAAAGAATCCGGGCCAGATGATTCATGAATTTGGACTAGATCTATGGGATAAGGAGTTGTTGAAAAATACAAACCTACAAAGTATAATTTTTTATAAAATAGAATTCTAGTTAAAAAAAAAGAAAAAACTAAAAAGAATCATGTTCCAAAAGTATCCATTAAACATAATCTAAAACGTAATTCCAGTTCAACACAGCAGTGCTAACATACCCGACGATCACAAGATTTTTTGGGAATATCAATCAGATCTGCTAGAAGGTCATCTTGTTCCTTCTCAAAAAGATCACGACCAATTGGGCCAACCGCGTCTTCACTAACAGGCTTGTCATTGAATGAGCTGATAAAGTCAAGCATATGAAATTGAAGTCAAAAGGCAATGCCAATATGTACGGTCTCTTAAGTACATGAGAATGATGAAAAAATCATTCAAAATAACAAGCATTCGTGATTTCATTTTGATGGATTTAAAAGCATATTTTTCATTAAATGCCAAGTAAGAGTGAATCAACAGATGCAAGCCAAAGTACAAAATCCAATCGCTCTTCCGATCAACAAAAAAAAAAAGGAAGTATGTCTTGATTTGGCCATTCAACTTGAAAATAATGCCTTAACAGAACTAATAACATATCAACAGTCAACCTACTGTAATCTAAGGCCATTACAACCACATGCAATATATGAACTATTTTTTTTATCTATATGCCCAAGCACACAAACTTTTGCTACCTAAACTATCAAAACTAAGATAAAGAACCTACCCAATATAAACGCGGACAACTTCGGGAGTATTTAAAACTTTCCCAAGAGACCACATAAGTGCTCCATACACTCTCATCAACTGCACGTTGAGATGGCATATATTCAGCAAGTCAAACTCTGTTCATCGCAAAGATAAACGCGTTGAAAAGAGAATTGTCTGGATAAAGACTTACTTGTTGAGTATCAACTTGATCCGCTTTATTAAGAACCACACGAATCTTGTCATCATGACCACGTAGAGATGATATTACGCGTTTGAATTCATCACTAATATCAAGTTTATGGGGATCAAATAAAAGAAGAATGAGATCACATTTCGCTGCAAACCACGATATAACACCCGTGAAATCATAGCTTCTTTGTGTACGTTGCTTTTCCCCAGATAGAACACCGGGAGTGTCAACAAATGTAATTTGATCTAGCAGCTACAAGTACCGAATGGGAAAACGAGTCACATATGAAAAGCAATTCAATGATCACAATAAATTACATGGACAAAAGTGAGATGGTAGAAGCCAAAACTTACAGGATGTGGCATTTGAGAACATTGAAATTTTGACAGAAATGCTCCACCGAAAGATGACAAACCAGTGAATGGCATATCTGCATGAACAGCCATAGTATTCCCAGGAATAGTCCTCTCATCAGGTCCAGACTGAGAAGAATAACAACAAGATAAGGGAAATACCATAAATATATACCCCTAAACAAAAATTCTAGAGGAATAACACGAGGAATAAAACAATATCAAACAATAGTGATAAAGTAATATAAGAAACAAAGTTATATTAAAAGAACATAATACAAAACAGTTCTAGGCGTACACGGTATCCACCACAGAACAAAACTGTGTATCATATTTTAGAGTAACTTTCTTTCCTTCTTATTACTGTACATATTCTTAAAGTAATACGAGTAGAAGTATTCTCCTTTTATTCTCCATAGACTGACCCTATATTTTCTCTACCTACAAAAGTTGATAAATGCATTGATTAACTTTTTGCATGACATTGACAAATCTGCTGTGACTGAAAAATAAACTGCAAACATGTTCATCTATAATGGGAAAGAATCAAGATAAGCCCCACCAACAGACAAAACGAATAAAAAAGAATATAAAGAAAGAAATTAGACTTTAAATATTATTTTTTATAAGATAGAATTTACATAAGATAATCTCTTACTGCCATTGAACTAATAGCTTTCTTTCTCAAAAAGATAATAAACTAGCTTCAGTAAGATTTTGGTGAAAGATGGAACAAACAGATGGACATGGATTCTTATACCATGACAACGACAAATCTATCAGTTGTGGGCTCAGGTCCAATGTGAGCTCCTGTTGAAAGAGAAAATGTTACTTTAGAAGCATCTATAATTTACTCTTGTATGCAGATAAAAAATGGAAACAAGAAACAAAAATTCTACGAACCTGGATAGTTACATCTTAACAAATGTTTAATGAACGTTGTTTTCCCAGTTGAATATTGTCCCAACAGCATGACCATTGGTTTAGCGTCAAAATCACTATTTGTCTGCCATTAAATATTCAAAAACAAATCTTAAAGCTTTTTTCCATATCTAGAATGTCAGTGCCCTAAAAACAGAGTAGCTACTCATTTCTAGTTACCCACCCTACAATGAAATTTTACCTAGAACATAACAACATAAAAGGGAGTGGTTTTCATTTGACTAACCTTTACACAATTGAAAATTTATCAATTCCGTCTACAAGAAATTTAAATATAAAATTAACAATAAAAACAAAAGCATACATAGTGAGATACAGGGAGAGAAACCAAGCTCTATAGTTTTAAATGGCTCAATAATCATTATTAACCTTCAAACTTTACGCATCTCCTCGAGAAACCCCCAAAATCTTCTAATGGTATACCACAGCAAGAGTCAACACCATGTGTGATCCAAATTCTTTTTTTCTATTATTAATTCCTCTGTTTCATCTCTTCTTTCCCACTCCCTCAGCTCATACAATGTTTTTGACAAATCTATTTAGGATATTAAATTATTTTAATGACATTTTTATTACTGGTGGTTTATAGATGTTTGTATTCATTTATACAATACTAGATGTTAATATAAGATTAGAAAAAACTATTGTATGTTATGCCTTTTTGGTGTTCTTTAATATTGACTTTTTTTATTCATGAAGTATATTTTTGGGTAAATAGCTTGCTAATAACACAAACCCTTTAGTTTCAAAACAGACATCCCCTCAAATTTCCATTTAGCCAAAACCTACACGATTCATATTAAAATTTCCTTCCCAAAATTGCACCCACCTGCCCTTTTGATAAGAAATTCATACCAATATATATCATATTCTAATTTTTTTTTTCAGGTTATAACTTGTGTAGATCAATTGTTTGGGAATATGTCAAACATTTTTTTTCTTTCTGGCTAAACTTAAAATGGTTGGTGTTGGATCAAGAAATAGTGAGACATCAATTGGATAGGGACGTTTTTATGTTTCACATCAAAGAAGCGAGATGTGTGATTATTAAAACTGAAGGGTGTCCATGTAATTAAGATAAAGGGTTGGTGTAAATTATTTTATTTTTTATCTAATTAAATGGTGAAATATAATTGTTATTTGATATTTGATATCTGATACATGAATATGAATTTTATGATTGGTAAAATCTAGGGATAACACAAACGACTATAAAGGAACATTTTAAATCCTATCTTATACATAAAAAAATTTCAAACAAGTACTCAGCCTACTCACCAGCAGTGGAGATACAAAATCATTATAACGGTAAGTAATTTCCAAAGGCTTTAGCTTTTCAATGTACAATCTCTTCAAACCATCAATTATCGATGTAACTGCATTATGAGGTAACTAAGCAAGCAAAAGAAATATATTAGGTGACCAATACAACAATATTAATAGAAGAACAAATTAAATGTTGAACAAAATAAAAAACCACAGGAATGAATAAACTGGAAATAGTAAGCCATTAAGTCACCAACTCCCTTAGGAGCGAGTTCTTTAGATGGTAGAAAGGTTACTAGGGATGGTAGGTCATGTTAGATTATATGTTAAAACTATAAAAGAGACAATTTTATACTAAGTGATAATGTGATACAAATGTAATAACCCCAACGTATCAGTAAAGAACCGAACAGGATGTTCATCTATATGAAACTATTGCATGTGTGTTTAACAGAAACCAACATGAACCATGTACATTTGGCAACCAACATCGAATTCATCTTTGTAACATGAAATCATAATAGCATAATCAGTTCAATAAAAAAAGATAGCATAAATTGTGGCATGAAAAAGAGTTGATCAATCTCTCAAAATTTTCCTTCTGCGAAATCAAAAGAACATTTATACTTCTCCACATGCTGCTCAGGTTCTAATAAGGGTCGTACATTTTTTAAGTGAAACCTTAGAAACAGATCATAAATCACCAAAAAGTGAGTAGAAATGCAGAATATTTGATTAACCAGTTATAAAATTAGCTGCACTCCAGTTGAGGTATAAAATTATAAATTATTATAGAAATAACAAGGAGAATATCATGCAAATAAGCGTAGCAAGTCAACGAAGGAATATTGTACAAATAGAACATAAAACTACCTTTGCCGTAGATTTTGAAGCAAACCATTGTGTTTGTTGTTGTGGTGGCTGAGGTTGAGGAATTTCTATAGCAGCAGCAATTTATCCAATGTAAGTGAATGAACATTTTAATTTAGAGCGCCCCAAAAATATTAATTTCCTCACCACTCAAGTCTGGATGATCATTTATTTGTGAACTCTTGGTCTTCTGAAAATAGGTGAGGAAAACAATCAGTAACGTAAACCTTTTTGTCTATAAAACGCAAAATTATACGAGGGAGGCAACTTACAGATAATAAGACGTCCAAACCTTCCATCACTGGAGGTTTAATGTTCTCCACATCACCTGTAAAATGAAAAATTGAAACTATAAAGGCACCAGATTAAATGGAAAAAACTATTAAATGATTCACGCAGTGTATTGAAGCACAATTTCCAAACTGGGCCTGAAGGAAATCCTTCCATATAAATTATAAAGTTCAACTCATTTAAGGTGTATGATTAAAATATTTACCAACAGACTGAGGCTGGGAACTCATCCCTGGTATACTTGAACTGAAAACTTTATTTTCATTCACTGTTTATAAACACTTTTTAAAAACCGGAAATCTCCCTTCCCATCTAACAGCCTGGCAGATATTCTATATTGATATCCTTCCTTCGTAAATAAATATTTCAATTTTACGTGTATGCTTCATACCATTCCTAAATGTTAGTGGTTCACAACTAAGAAATACTCATTTGAAGATTATGATTGAAACAAATAACAAGTGTGTATTGGCAGGCCTTCTTAAAATTTGCTGGGAATGAAGAATAAACTTAATAATAAAGAAAAATTATCTGTCCGTAATTAATATAGTATCCAGTCCGTATTTTACTATATATGAAATAAAGAAAGAACACAGCTGATAACAAAAGTAGCATTCTACTTGCCGGCAGATTTAAGGATATCAGGGGTCAAATCATATCCTGCTTGAGCCAGAGACACCAGCTGTCCATTGCAATAATTAAAGTAAGAGAGATTCTCATACAGAGATTAATATAAAAATCCAAAATAAATTTACTAGACTAGAACCTGCATTGCAGAAATGAACTCCTTAAGACCTAAAAATCCCTGTCGTCTAGAATCTGCAATGGCCCAAACCTAATAGAAATGTGGAAAATGAGAAGTGTGACTTAATGTGCAACTGAGCAAGACAAAACAGCAATGCATGCCAAAGTTTCAAGAATAACATGATAAATTAGTTGCTTATCGTGCAAAATTGAAGACCAAACAGAAACTCATTTACCAATAAAGAAAAGTTAGAGATGATATACACCAAGAAAAGAAACACTAAATGGACGCATTCAACCAAGAGAAGCTGTCTTTGGAATAATCATCGAAATACTCTTTGGTGTTCAAACTTAGAAGTCTTTCTCGAGACTGTGTATGGAAATCGAAGAAGACCAAGCTACAAAAATTTCCTTTTGAATTAAGTAACTAATGGAGGAAAATGTATATTAACTAGATTCTCATCCTATGATACACACATTCAAAGTTACAGAGACTCGGTTTAGAAATTAAGATGAAAAACTAATGGAAAAAGGAATGCTCCGTTACAGCTCAACCAACTATGCTAACCTTCCTTACTCTTTTGGCAGTCAACATCATCTTTGATGGAAATTATATGAAATTACAGCAATTTAAAGATGAAGATGCATTAGTGGAGGATCAAACGATGGAAGAAGACTGCTGAGACTTTCATCTAAAGTGACGCAACGGTGTAGTTAAGATATCCCCAAGTATAAATATCGATTAACTATCTGATAATGAAGCAAGAATCACGCAGAAAATCTGAATCCTCCAATCAAATTACACCACATGTACCTCCAACTCATTCGATTACAGAATTTTCCCTCGAAAAATCAACTTCTCTCAGTCACTCCACTGAGTTCATAAATGATATGAACTCGACACTTAATCCAATATCGCTGGAAAACGCCGCAAAATTTATACTAGTTAAAATTTCAGTAAAACATTCCAGATACAAGCAACTGAAACCAATCAATAGAGATAGTCAATAGAAAAACCTGCTTGAGCTCAGTGCGAGAGAGCTGTGACATAGCGAAGAACTTTGTGGCATCGCTACCAGTAATACGGCCGTCTCCATCTAAACCAAAGTAGAATGATTAAAGTATTAATGCTGGAGTAAGCATAGAAAGCATGAAATAGCCAAGTGAATACGAGGAAGAACCTGAATCGGCCACGTTGAACCACTCTTGGTAAATCTTCTGCTGCTCTTTTGTGCACGACCTGATCGAACCTGATTCGATCTCCATCTTCAATAGCGACGAGACAACTGTAAGAAGCTCTGGAAATATTTACAAACTTTCAAATTTGAAATATGAAGTCGATAGTGATGGTGCGGATTTGAGAGAGGAGGTGGACTCCATCCTCTTTTACAACAGTTTTGGCGCTCGAGCAATTTTTGCCGAAAGAAAAATCTGCTATACGACGACGTAGAACCTTTATTTTCCCGAAAAATTATACTTCATCATTCAACTCCAAAAATATCTTCTTCATTTATATTTAAACTTTCTTTTTAATTAGAAATAGAATCATCCATTAAAAAATATATATATATATAAAGCTCTTGGCAGTCTCCCTCACAGCCACACCCGCTGAATCTTATTTCCCGGCTTAGAAATAGAAATAGAATCATCCATTAGAAATAGAATCATCCTTTAATTAGAAATAGAATCATCCATTAGAAATAGAATCATTCATTTATATGTAATAGGATATTCTGACACTATTAATAATTTATACGAGATAATAATATATAATAAAAATTATAGAGTAATTCAGATCTTCACTCATAATTAATAATTGCATCCATTAACTTTATAATTTAATAATAGAACTAACATGAATTATGAATTGAGTAGCCGAACTAAAAATTAATCAATTTTATAATTGAATCGAACCATAATTCATCAATGCTATAATCAAATAACACTAACATCCATCAATTTTATATTCAAAACCAAAGTATTGACATTGCCCATAATATCAGAAGTTTGAATCACTCTATGCTCAGTTTAACGAAAAATATATTAATCACATTTCTCAATTAGTAATTCAATTCACTTAACTGATGATCATCTTTAGACATTACATACACACTGATTAAGAAGCATACTCATGTGCTCAAATATATTAATAAGAGAAATATATAAGCTGCAAAATATAGATGCTTTCTTAATGGACTTTTCTTTAGTCCAACTATCCAAGCATGGAACAAGATTGAATAAAAGAGAGATGATGTAATTTCCACAGTTTAACAAAGACACTGGATTAAGCCTGCCAAAATCTATAGAATATTATAATCATAACACTGAAAACAACAAATTGTAGACAAAAACTATTTTGCCTTCTTAAGGAGGTTGGAGGTTCAGGACTTAGCATCTTCTCTAATGAAATTCCATCACATGTACTAGTGGATGCCAAATGACATGAGCATCTACGAATCCTTGGTATGGAGGGAAATCGTAGATCCCAAGGAGCATCGCAAGGCTATCATAATTATAGTGACAAATGATTCTAGCTAGTGAGAATGGAGGGTGAACCTAAAACAACAAATTCCATGCAAAGACTGTCCAAAGCTGTAAAAGTTTCATATGACGTATAATTCAGAATGAATATTGATTTTCAAAAAGATTATATGATACATAAAAATATAGGTTAAAAGTGTATGGTTGATAACACTGCAAAAATCAATATACAAAAGATAACAATCATACCATAATCTAATTTATAACAGTTGAGGTGTAATATATGGGTGGTTACAAGAGCAAGCAGTGGAGCAGAAACCATGACTCTGGAAGCCTCATCCCTCACATTAAAACATCTCAGCACAACCACAATAAGGGAATACTCAAGTATCGCCACAGCTGAAGAATAGTCCAGTTTTTCTGTCAAATCCATGTCCCTACAATTGGATAATAGAACAAGTTATGTGCAAGGTGTTGATTATGCGGGCACCATATACACGGTTTCATTGAAAGATGAAAGTTAATGGTTCTAAAAAGCGATGGATAAGCTTACCAACTATGGAAAATAGCACTACGAAATTAGGAATTCATTGACAAGATCCCGTAGATGTGCCAAAAAATCGCATACTCATAATATGCCTTTTGTCTTGTTTAAGAGGTAACTTATAAGAAAAATGATAACCATTCATGAAAATGCATTGCAACGTTGAGGAGAAGACAAAGCTACGGAAATAAGTTGTTGAGCAGTAAGCGTGTTAAAAACCAGAAATTAGAAGATTATAATAAGGTAACATCAAACCAAATTTAAACATAGAAGCGCTTAAAGTTTATATCATATTGAAAACCAAACCCAAATTCCATATACAAGCTTGAAGGGCCGTTTACCATGATAATTGACAAGACCATGACCAAGAGCCTATTTTTCTCTCTCTTTCAAGCATACAATAGTACCGGCAGTCACTTTGACAATACCATTGGTTCCACCTCAAGTAAAAGAGTTTCCTGCATATACCATGGACGTTCGATGCATACACCATCTGATGAGAATTTGCATCGAGGAAAAACATGTTTGTCCTATACATCTAGTTTTTTCGCATTTTGTAAGACAAGCCCTATAGTACAAGAAGAATAAAAAACATAGTCCATTATCCATTCTTTTTTATCTGTATGAAATTCGAGAGAAAGTTGAATTCCTTTGATCTAATATCAGCAAATGATTTACAAGATCTCATCACAGAAAAGAAAGAAACTAAAGTACGCATTTGCAAAGATAACAATCAACATATAGTTTATCTCCAAAAGCAAGTTTAAACTATTTTCTTGTTTAATTATTCGAAGCCATTTGTCATACTTTTCATTCAATTCGTCGCCGAAAGACGAGTTCCTATTGTCCGTAATAAGTAAACCTAATTTATACACAGCAAAGAAAAGAAATAAAAATCACCTAGCCGCATAATATGACCACAAACAGCCAAAAAAAAGACCATCGATTGATAGCAGAAACAGAGAATATACACACAAAAGACCGAGCTTCAGAATGTGAGTAGAAAAACATAAATAGTCGACACTCTCCAAAACCAGAACATGACAAAATGATACAACTCTTTTCAAAAGATAATACACCTCTATCCTAAATAATAATGTAAAAACCTTAAACAAATAACATAATATACAACACACCAATTAAAAAGATAGACAAACAAATAGTACGCGCCGAATAAAACAGAACAAATGACTAAAAAATCATAAAACAACACTCTCAGCCAAAATAACACTGTTTAACCAAATAACAGCAAACAACATATGTAATTCGATCAGCATTTCTTGAAGTCACAAAAATAATAAAAATAAAAAATAAAAACTTTATTAACAGACCAACAGATAAACAAAAAAAAACACGAATAACAGAAGAAAACAAAAAAGAAAGACAGACACAAAAACTAAAGCTAAAACATGAAAGAAAAATAAAGGGAAAGAAAGACAGAGAAGAAGCAAGATAAAAGAAGACAATAAAAGACATAATAGATAAAAGAACGAGAAAAGGAAAGACCAACAATACAATCGAGGCTGAAATCTTAAGTTATTATAAAAAAAAGTTTATCATTTTAACCGTAACCGACATATATGAGAAAAGAGCATATAAATACACCCAAAATATTACTAACAAACATAAACCAAGGACTAAACTAAAAGTAAGCAATCACAAAACCGAATGAACATGTATAAAAGGAAACTACTTTAAAAATCATATGAATATCAACATAACAATCATAAGTCAGAAAATTATAGCTCACGTTAAAAACCAAAGGTCACAGGAAGAAAAATGTAGCAGAAGAAAAATTGGGAGTTGGATAACACGTGAATATCAAATCTATAAACTCAAAAATGGAAAACAAACAAACTGCACCGATTAAAACAAACAAAAAGATCATCGATTATTGAAAAGATATACTTGCAATACAATGTAAGTCTATCATAAACCAAAAGATCACCGATTATTGAAAAGATATACTTGCAATACAATGTAAGTTTATCCTAAACCAAAAAAGATCACCGATTATTGAAAAGATATACTTGCAATGCAATGTAAGTCTATCCTAAACCCAAACAAAGGGGTATGGGCTATCAACGATTGAGATAAGAAAAATAAC
This sequence comes from Datisca glomerata, assembly GCA_003255025.1. Classification (NCBI taxonomy): domain Eukaryota; kingdom Viridiplantae; phylum Streptophyta; class Magnoliopsida; order Cucurbitales; family Datiscaceae; genus Datisca; species Datisca glomerata. The sequence continues at coordinate 934,291 of QANY01004257.1, read as the reverse complement.
ATCCACCGCTACACCGGTTAACAAAAAGGGCACATCCACCAAAACAAAAGTCAACAAAAGACCAACAAAAAACAAAACACGATACAAATCTATCCAAAAAAACTAAAAGTAAGACGAAAAAAGCAAATACTCATAAAAAACAAAAAAAAAACCCTCAAATCATTAAATATGCTAATAAAACATCATTCTTAAAACTATAGAAATCAACCCACAACAACAACAAAACAATCAAACAAAACCAAATTATAAATTACATCTATAACAATTGACAAAATCCTAGATTTAAACACTAATTATCAAAGGAAATGGAAACCCTAAATTAAACACCAACTATCAACATAAATAAAAAGGAAAAATTTCCACATAGTTGTACTAATCACAAACAGAAGTTTAAAATCTACCAAAACCTATATCCAATTATGAGTAGAAGGTTATTATTCTGCAAGGAAAAACAAGACCACGCCAAAACCATCACAAGACAAATGAGAACTAAACTGAAAACCATACACACATCCAAAAAAATAAAAAAGTTCATCAACAACCACCCGAACAAATTGAAGGAGGAGGGAAAATTACCCAGATCAAGCGACAACCCCAATGAACAAAAGGCAAAGGCCAACGGAGACAGAGGGAGGCGACACAAAGAAAATGGGATTCATTACTAATTATTAGCGTTAATGGAACGCTAATATTTACTAATTGTGTGAAAAAAGTTCTATCTAAGTATTTATTTGGGATCAACAACCTTAAAGATCAAACAACTTTAATAAATATATTAAACCTGACAATTCATCTTATGAAAAGCACATATATGTCCCAACTTGAAAACTTTTACAATTAATTATGAAGCCCAACTTTGTAAAATGAAAGCATTAGATCAAAAACATATGTGTAAGCGTAAAAGTCAAAAGCATAATACTAACTGATAGATAGTAAAAGAGACCTTCAAAGGCTTTTCAATCGGCAAGCTCAATCATGGAGAAGACAATAGCAAGAATGATACTGATACTCTAAAATAATCTGTTTCCAACCAGAACTATAGAAGAAACTTCTATAATAATTCCATGTTATCAATTTTAGATAAAAGACTAATGGAGTTCAAAGATGGACCATAGATCTCAGTGCACTTTACAAGCAAACAACAAATTTTCATTGATAAACACAATGGGGCAAATTACTTTTTCAAACTACCTATATCCAACCAATTTTATGTCGTCTGTAAGCTTTGGAATTTAACCAATCATCAAGAGATTTCATCTCAGATGGACAAAGACCACTTGAACATGCAAAATCAAGAAAAATTTCCAACTGCTAACCACATTTCAATTCAAACAAACCTTAACTGAAACATTTAATAAATGTTAAAGCACTTAAACTTGAAACAAAGCTAATTTAGTTAATTTCATTTTTTGCCATACTTAAATCGAAAAAAATGGGCATGAACAACATATTGTAGAACGAATTTATCTCCCATAAATTTCTTTTAATTTGCTTAACACTTTTTATATCTTGAAGCCTAAGAAATATGATAATTTTGAAAGAAAAGATATTAGACATAACATGTACAAGCTAAGTTTGACATCTGCTTTCTCTATCGTCCCAGAGAGCTACTTAAAAAGCTTCAAAACAGCAAGCAAACATGTATATAATCTAAAGAAAAAGAAACAAGCAAAAATTTTATATACTACGACTTTACCTTGTCTCCAACAGCTAGGATCATTAATTGACGAGCCTTCTACAGGTCTTTTTCTGCCTGAAATAATAGTTTCAAAGCAAAAACCAGCCTTCGATGTAATTCCCTGCAAACATGTACTGCAAAAGTTTATATCTAACCAACTGATAATGGTAAAAATATTGCTCAAAGTCAAGGCAAAAGAAAACAAATTGACATGTTTCCCTTTGGGTATTTTATAGTGTACCCTGCTATGGATTTCAATATATTTCTTACAAGGAAAAAAAATTAACCTCAAATCACCAACTGGAAATTCAGTGATTAACAAATCATACATACACAAAAGCTATACCTAAGAAGACAGAAATGGAGGAGGTTCGCTTCGTACATCGATGACTGAAAGTTATCGATTGTTGTCTATCCACGCACTATGTTGCTTTATGTTGCTTCAGATTACAGAACAAAGATACGAAGCGAAATATACAAAGAAAGAGACACAAATTAGCCTATCTATTTACCCAAAAACACAGACATCCACACAATCTACATTATTAGCAGACACATACATAGATCGATTGAGAATATCAGACAAAGCAATCATCATTACATTACCTCTGATAACCAAATGCAACAGCCAACGTGAAGACACATAGCTCAGTAGAAGAAGGAAGGTAGAAGAAGAAAAAAATACAGAGTAGAAGAAAGAACAAGAAAAACAATGAGGAAAATGAACAAAAGATACATAGAAGAATAAAAAGCATACCCACTATAAAAGGACCGATCGAAATATCAATCATCAACGAACAATTTTTCATACCTTTTAAAAAAGGATATAACAACTAAACAATACAACACAATAACAAGCTTCTAAAAATAAGAAATTATATCAAATAACACATCCACAAAAATAACAAAAACTAAAAATAAATAGAAGCATTTTCATGACATAATACCTAATTTACCTGTAGCTTCAACTCAAAATAACTAACTTGGAGATAACAAAAGATGAAAACGCTCAAAATCTAAACCATGATAAAATTGACTAGTCAGTATCAGCAAACTATAAATTAAAGTAGAATCAAGGATCAGTAGGATAATTTTGTAATCTGGTGAAAAATGAAACAATTTAGAAAATTTTCACCCATCTTCACAAACAAAGACTAAACAAGCACAAAAGCATATGAAGGAAAAGTTAAATTTCTATAATAACGAACCCTAATTTATACACTGAAACAAAAGAAAAGAAATAAAACTCACCGAGCCGCGTAATATGACCACAACAACTAAAAACAAACACATCAACTGACCATAGAAACATAGAAAAGATACATAAAAACCTGAGCCGCAGAATATGGGTAGAAAAACAAAAATAACCGAACACTCGTAAACCAGAACATGATAAAAATACAACTCTATTCAAAAGATGATGACATAAAAACCCTAAACAAATAACATAAACATAACACCGATTAAAAAGATAAGATATAAACAAATAAACAAACAGTATGCGTCGAATAAAACAAAGCAGTCGACAAAAAACACCATAAAACAACACTCTCAGCCAAAAACCACCATTTAACCGAATAACAGTAAACAAACATTTGTTTTTTGGTCAACATTTCTCGAATTCACAAAAAAAAAAATCAAACTTTAACAGAACAACAGATAAACAAACAAAAACTAAAAACATGGATACTATGCATCAAAGTAAAAAAATCAATAACAAAAAGAAAACATAAACACGTGAAATGTCTAATTTATACACCCACAAGCGGAAAGGAAACAAACCACTTCGATTAAGACAGGTAAAAACTTTCAAACATTTCTCAATCTATCCTTACAATACATTCCAACTCTATCTTAAAACAAAAGAAAAGGCCAATGGTAGGCGCCCAATAAAACAAAACAGGTTACGAAACAAAAAAAACACTAAACACAATCCAAATCTATCCTAGAACATAGGAAAATTCAAAATAAAATTTGAACCTCATCCTCGCCAACATCAATATAAATCATTTTATATATACAGAAAGGAAAGAAGATAAAAACCACCGTCTGGACAGAAATTTCTAAACACAGAAGACAAAAATCCACTAAACAATAAAGAAATTTTTTGATACCATAACCGGATAAAACAATAATGAAACAAAAGCCCAAAAGCTACAAAAAAAAAGAACAGATAAGACTAAAAAAATTGAAATAAAATCAATTACCAAATTAATTGAAAGATCTCCAACTTTCAGGCAGACAAAGGGAAAAAGTAGAGATTGAGAAAATAACAACAATAAATTCAATCAACTTTGAATATGAACTCATTAAAAAAATTAGAAATAATTGCCCACCTAAAAATCTAATATAACATAGAAGTAAGAGCACAAACAAACAACAATAACTATAACAACAAAAGAATCAATATTAGAGAAGAAAAATCATGAGCATACCTCTCTCTGTAAATGAGTATGGATAATAGGTCAAGGAATCTCATACCATCTCTGTAAATGAGTATGGATAATAGGTCAAGGAATCCCATACCCTAAGCAAAGAAAAAATAGATTGAAGAGACGAGAGAGCAGAACAAAAGGCAAAGAAAAAAAATGAAAAAATAAGACAGAAAACAGAGAAATACATACCATCAACGAATCTCGTGCAACCAAAAAAGCGATCGAAAAACTAAAGCAAAAGCACCACCAACAGCTTTCAAAAGATAATACAATAGAACATATGACTAAAGAAATAAATACAACACACTGCTTAAAAAGATAGACATAAACAAATAGTACACGCCGAATAAAATAGAACATATGACTAAAGAAACACCATAAAGCAACACTCTCAGCCAAAGACCACAATTTAACTGAACAACAGTACACAAATGTCGGTTTGCAACCCCTACTACATCTTCCAAAATATTACTAACAAACATGAGCCAAGAACTAAACCAAAACTAAGCAATCACAAAACCGGATCAACATATATAAAGAATAAAAAAATAACAGAACTACTTTAAAAATCATATGAATATCAACATAACAATCACCAGTCAGAAAATTCTTAACTCACATTTCAAACTAAAAGTCACAGGAACAAAAATGTAGCACGTGAATATCAAATTTATAAACCCACAAATGGAAAACAAACAAACCGCACTGATTAGGACATACAACAAGACCACCGATTGTTGAGAAGATATACTTGCAATAAATGCAAGTCTATCCTAAACCCAAATAAAGGGGTATGGGCTATCAACGAATGAGACAGGAAAAAAATCCACCAATCAACTATTGAGAGAAAAAAACAAAAAAGTAGATTACTCTGCTGACACGCAACTATTAAAACAAAAGACTTACTATTAAAAACGGTTGAAGAAATACCCAAGAAACCACCGCCAAACTGCAATACAAAACCCAAAACTAATTTTTATGTCACCCAACAAAACAAAATTCAACCCGGAGCAACCAAGCAAATAAGAAAAAAAACAAAAAATATCAATCTTATCTTGGCGCCGAATAGGACAAGAAAACCACATATTTCATTCAAGCAAGAAAATGAAAGAATCGTAACTAATCATTGTTAAACAAACAAACATGAAAATTTCAAAAGACATGAACAAAAAAATCGTGGAAAAATCTAACCTGTTGGATAAGCCAAACTAAAGTCATTCGGACCTCCATTACCGACCACCACACTGAAATTAGCCTCTCACGAAAAGGGGGAGGACCAGAGCTTCATGCAAAACCTGCGAAAAACAAGTAGAATATAAGAGTAAAAAAACCCTAAGCCATAATAACCTCTGCGGAAGAGGAGAGAAGGAGAGGAAAATTAGAGAAAGAACCTTAAAGCTAAAGAAGAAATATATATGTTAGACAATCAACGGCTTAATTAAAGAACTTAAACGGCTCATATCAAAACAATCCTACGATTCAAATTCAGTCAATATTTTTATCTTTCAAAATGACTCTTGCACCCTTGATGCTAGAGAAAAATTCTGCACAATAAGAGGGGTAATTCGTCAAGAAAATATACACACTCTATCAGAACTCTCTTTTTTATTATAGAGTAAGATATTCTCTCGAATTTTTTTCAGAAGTTTATTTGTGATTGAGTGAAAAAATAATACCTGTCATTGGTAATGTCCGATAGAAAAAATATCTTATATTTTTGTTAAATCTTTTTGTTTCTAATTTTATCATTAGAAAAATAAGAGTTAAAGGGGATGTCAGTGAGTTTTTTTTTCATGGACCTCAACGAGACTTTTATTAATAAATCAATTTCATATTTAAAGGAAGTATGTACTTCGAGAGTACTGAAAACTTTCTCCAAATTTAGACATGAACAAGAAATCAATAAAACTATAATACAAGAAAGAAAGGAACTATATTGCAGCCCAGTGTCTAGTAAAGACGAAATGGGGAGGCAAGTATTAGCTCTAATCGGAGACACTCTACTTATTCAAATAAACTCTTATTTACTTCAAGTTAGCTCATTTGGATGCTCTTTTTAGCTCCTCTTTTTTTTTTCTCTTGACAAAGCAGTGTATATATGGTTGCACAGATGATAGGGAGAAAATGCCGAACTCATTACTCATGTGTAATGGACAAACTAGGTTACGCAATTAGTCGTGAGTTTGTAACGTAACTTTGGCATTTTCTCCCTATCATCTGTGCAAACATATGATGAATATTATATTTAAGACACGACTGGAAATTATCGGATGGTATATTGAAAAGTTACCAAACATGACAACGGATATAGATCTGGATTATTTGCATCTCTCTTTTCAATTATGTGTATTATTTGAACCGGTTTTAAATAAATGACTCGGATTAACAAATTATTTTTCCGTTTGGCAAATGTGCATTCTTTTCCCAAATAGCCATCACTACAGAAGAAATAACCAATGGAGATCATCATGTCATGTTTGCTAGAAGAATCTTGATCTTGACAGTCAGAACTTATTCAAGTTCCTAATGACTTAATCGGAATCCAAGTTGGTTCAGCCCCATTATAATTTCATCTTGAAATAACTATTCATTCCGATGAGCTCAATTCGGATTAAAAAGATCTACATTCATTGAAAAGAAATTCAAAATTTCAAGAAGAAAAAGCAGTAGAAATGTGGACGAGCAACAATCGAATCGTCAATCGATAGAAATGACGAATGAAACGATATCTCGGCCATTTCTCTTTACCTTACTGTTTTCAAATGAAGAGACCAATCTCATTAAAGTTCTTCATTCTGTTTCCACGTAACAGAGGCGTTACTTCTTCCCAGAGCAAACAGACTAAATCATTCCCCAAAAAATTCAAAGAAAAACTATAAAGATAAAGAAGTAAGTATATATGAATTTGATAGAATCAAAGCAAATTTCAAAATTATATCACAACTAAATCAGAAAAACTCGTACAGAAGTAAAAGAGAAAGGAAGAATTAAGAAGAAGATGAAATTTAGAGATACGACAGGCGAAGTGTTGGCTTTTATAGGTGGCTTTAACACCCCCGCTGCGGCCCTGACTCAACCCTAGCAACCTTTTGACGCTTATTTACTATCGTACCCTTCTAACAACTGCTACTGTCCAAATAAATTTATGGCGGTGCACAACTAATAACACCCATCTAATTTCCAATTTTATAAAATATTATACTTTAATTTATAGTTTCAATTAATCAATGAACTTTCAGACAATATGAAATGACGTCATTTCAGACCATACTATATGAAATGGCGTGGTTTTATGCATAAAATGAAATTCCCAAACAGCCCTTAAACAAAAACAAAAACAAAACACCTTCCTCGATTGCTTTCCTCTTCCTTCTTCAAAATTCTGAAATCCTTAACTCTCGATTACATCCTTTCCCTTCCTTCCCTCTTTGATTCGTATAGAAGGGGAGGGTTTTGTTCTCAGTCAAGAAGTTCTTCTCTGCGTGATCGCTCAGTCAAGAATCAGGTAACTTCTCATCCATTTCTTCTTTTCCCCTTGCGCTATTTCGTTTCTGCGTGTGACCCGATTTCGCAAGGAGAAACCCTTCCATACGATTTCGAAGAAGGATGCTTGCTATTCTGTGATTTTTAACTGATTTTTCCTCTGAGTTTCTTGGATGCTTGCTATTCTGCAGTAACTGACAAATTCATACTAAAAATCAGACTAAAAATCAGGCAGACCCTATCAAAAAATCAGATAGCTATCAACAATTCAGATAGCTATCAACAGAGAAAATAGAAGCAGCTCATACGAAATAGCTGATCATACTTATTAAATCGCAGATCACAAGAATTTGCAGATCACATGAAAACCAGGCATAAGCAGAAATGGAAATCTTGGAGAGTAGTTCTTCGAAATCTCGCAGAGCAGTAGGGGAAACGTAGAAAAAAAACTCATTCGAATTCGAAACCCTCATTCTTTGAAACTTCTTCGAAATCACAGAAAACAAGAAATCGCAGAGCAGAAATCGGGTCACACACAGAGAAGAACTTCGAAAATGCAGAAAAGAAATAGGGGAAGGGGAAAAGAGGAAATGAAGGAGAAGTTACCTCCCCAGACTTCTTGACTGTGAACGAAACCCTTCTCTTCTCTGCGAATCAAAGAGGGAAGGAGGTGTGCTGGTTTAGGGCTTTCGAAAAAGGGGTTTGAGGAGTCGAGGATAGAACGAAGAAGGCGATGGGTTTTGTTTTTGTCTAGGGGCAGTTTCGGTATTGTAGTGCAGATACATAAAACGACGTTAACAGTGTTAGGGTTAGGGATTTTTTGTTAGTTTTAAATAATTGAAGGTTTAAAGTGTTCAATGAGACTAGTTTAAAGTGTAAAAGTGTAATTTTTCCTTTTTAATAGTTTTTACATCTAGTCCAAAATAATTATATTTATAAATATGATTAAATGTATGAAAACTTCTCTTATATACTCTTTCACATTTTCTCACTTACTCTCCACTTTCTTTCTATCACCCTCCTACCCTTTTTCTTTGTCTCTCTTATGCTCTTTTCATTTTTCTCTATCACACCCCTTCCTCTTTTTCTATCTCTCTGGCTCTCTCTCCCTTTCTCTCTATCACCCTCTTTCTTAAGGCTCGGGTGAGTAAAGGGAAAGAGTTACGATTCAAAAATTAGGGGGTGCGATTCACCTTACTCGTCTTCCGCAATTAGGGGTTACGATTCAGAAACCTATATTTGAAACTAGGCCAGATCGATGAAAGAAAAGCGGAGTGATTCAAAAATCTCTCTCTAAAGTATAAATGATATATTAAAATATAATATAGTAAATAACGGTCATTTTTTACAAATACAACTTTTTTCGATCATTCTCTTATTTATTTTTAAAAATATACTACTTCCCTAAATGACCTTTTAATATTTTTTATGCAAGAATGACGCTTTATTTTTATACACAATAATGGTCATTTTTAATTGAAATTTTTTTAAGTTAATTATAGAGCTATGGACTATTAGTTATTTCAATCAATATATCATGTTAATTATTGTGCTATATATACAACTATTAATTATCACGTGCCGCTTATGCGAAAAATTTCTATGATAGTGTCATTCTTGCTAAAACCCCTTTGGATTAGGTCTCTCATAAAAACAGATTTAAAGGCTTTAGTGTATGGGCTCTTTACGGTCTTGCAATGACTTACAAAAGCCCTTTCAAATTTGATTGTGGTGAAATTATACTGAATGTCCATATTTTATATTTCAGATGTAAAAGTGACCGTCCAATTTTTTAACCAAAAATAGTCCTTTAAAAATTAATCGGATCCATCTTCTTTAGGACTGATAAATAATCTGTTACATAGAGTAACGATTTATTTACACATAGACTGACTTGTTTACTGAGTACACAAGCAGTTTATATCGAGTAAACAATATATAACTTAGTAATAGCGAAATAATGTGTTTACCCATTAAACAACTTGCTTTCACATGAGCAAAAACTGTTTATATCAGGTGTGAGTTTTCCGTGAACCATCATCTATGAAACGACAACAAAGCGCCAACAAGATAACTCGGGGTGGTTGAAGAAATTGTGAAGCAACCAAGGACGAACAAAGTTGTGTGATAATAGTGGAGATGAGGTATTTTGTGGTTTTAGTGTTAGTTTTTTTTTTATCATAAATGGTCATTTTGACTTGATATATAATAGATGGACTACATTTACAGTTAAATTCTTTTTATGCACATTCTTGCAAATCCCCCTGTTTGTATGCAGAAACATATACGGTCATCTGTAGCATGTTTGTGTCTTCAGAAAATTTAGCTTTCAGTAATTCTCTAAGGTTCGTTTTATTAAATTACATATTTCGTACGTGTTGAGTTACGTCAAAACTGTCTAATAAATTTTAAAATTAATATTAACATTGTAATAACTATATTAACTTTAAAAATTATTATAATTTTAAAATAAAAGTTAAGTAATAAAGTAAAAATAATATTTTCTTATATATATAATAAAACTATTGCAGATAAAAGAAAATTTAAAGAGGTCGTGCATCATCTATAGATGATATATTTTTAATAAAATGATTGTTGATAAAAAAAATTGAATGAGTCATGCATCATCAAGAAAATGATATATCATCTACAAACATTTTTAAATTAAAAAATGTAAATTTATATCATAAAATAAGACTAAAAAATTAAAGAAGAAGTATTTGAAAAGAGAAAATTAAATCTCACAAACTATTTACTATAAAAAATGGATATTGAAAATTATTGTATTTATAATAAAATAAAAAAACATTAAACAAAAAAAATTCTTGCGACAATAATTCATTGTTACTAACTAAAATAATATTTATGATATAAATATATCTAAAATCCATGATGATCACATTCCTAATAACGTAATAAAATAAATTACTAAATTCTAAAAAGTAATAGTAAAATAATAATTAGTGAATTTTAACTATTTTTAATATGGTAGAGATAAAGATATCAAAGTTCTACGGTTTTTTGTAATGCTTTCAATCTTTTCAATTTTTTTAAAATAACCATTTTTGTGGATTAATTTACGCTTTTATCCCCTTTATTCTCCAACGTTCTTGACGGTTTCTTGGTTTTAATTATTTTTTGTATATGTCGGTTATTATAAATGAATTGTCAAAAGAGTAATTTTACATCGACCGAGTAATTTATCAAGTTTTAAGTGATCAAGTGACATGTCAATATTTATAAGTTAGTAATTTCAGACTCATTATTCATTAAGAAGTTTTAAAATATCAATCTATAAATGACTGACACATGACTTAATTACTTAAAACCTGGTCAATTACTGATCATTGTAGAATTGTTATTGTCAAAACTTTTATGCGATTTTGTTAGGTTAATACATTTAAATTTAATTAAACTTTTAGATGTAGTTCATAACCGTATTTATTATGATTTTGTTATTTTTTATTTATCTTAATTTAATTATATTATATTAATATTTTCAAATGACATGTTACTCTAGACATTTATTAATTGATGATGTCGATAGTGGTTTCGTCCATGTAAATATAATTAGATATTGATAATAATTGTCATTATGTGTAAATTTATAGTGATTCTTGACTTTGATAGTCGTTCATCAATGTTAATGTAATTAAATATTGATGATTATGGTTTGTATCGGATAAATATTTATTGATTGTTAGTCTTGATAATTGTTTACTCATGTTAATATAATAATATATTGATAATCATTTTTATATGTTCTTTCAATTCTTTTTGTTAGATTGAAATTGGAGAGACTTGATTGTGTGTACTTTTGGTAGTAGTTAAAAATGACACTTCCTTTGAGATACATATAATGTGAACAGTATTGTTTAATGCATCTAGCGTATTTAGGGTACATTTATAAAAATTCTGTTTTTCAAAAATATGGACAAAAATCTAAAATTTTAATATTCATAATAAAATTCTAAATAGAACTTATAATGTTGTTTAGGCCTCTAATTTTCTCTCCTATCTTGGCCTTTATACACTTATATAGCAACTAAACAAAGCTAACACTTCTTAAAAAAACAAAAACAAAGCTAACACAAAAAGTCTCATATTCTTAATAAATATAAAAAATAACACTTTTTAGTGGCCCCACAAAAACATTAGCATTTAATAATGTAGATCTTTATTTTTATACCTTCAAATTATTCTTTCTCTCATTTCTCAACTCCCATCTCTCATAAAATTTAATTTTTCTAACCTCCGATCATTATTTTCTTTTATATCTCCTAAATTTCTTCTCTCCCATAATAGAATATTATCTCTCCTCTCTCATACAAATTTTCAAAAAAATCTCAATCATCTCTTTCAAAATTTCCCCAAAAATTGTGAAAATCCCATATGTATATACACACTATAATAAATGTACATATATATGTTATAACACATATGCATATATGCGTGAATAATGTGTGTTACATATTATAACATATATTCATATACGATGGTCTATAAATCTTATAACACATAATATATAAGTATATGTTATAAGTGTTTTTCAAGCGCCAATGATGAGGTAACATGTGTTACATCTCATCAAAGAGCCGATAACGTGGGAAAGTGCCAAATAATTGACCTCAACTGGTCAGCCCCAAGGGAGCTTGGGGAGCATAGACATGTGCATGTGCAATACAACATAAATGATACCTGCGAAGAAAGCTCGATTAAACTCGAGTACCAAGATCATCATTACCCACCGAAAGTAACACCCTAGAAGACACCTCTCTACAAGCCCACGCACCCACGGGTCCAACACCGCGGCAGGAGTATCAGATTAGCCCCCGATATGTCACCTCGAAGTCGCATCGACATTTAGTGCCCCACACTTTACGTTAAGGGTAGCCTCAATTCCGTCCAATCAAGGACAGTCAAGACAGACATTGTGTCTCAGGAAACTTCCCCAACACGGCCCCGAGGCTTCCCTGACATACTTCATCCACAGACTCCAAGTATAAATACTTTCATTTATGAAGGGAATAGGTTTTCTTCCTAATGAAACTATACCAAAATACTGTCAGGATACTAACTTAGGTATCAGAGACCACTAGGCGAGGCAACCCCCTCCCCCCTCCCCCCGCCGGCGGAGGGGACATTTCCTCACTCTTTGGGTTTTTTGTTTTGTGTTTTGTTGATATTGAGGTAACGAGGAACTCCATCCAGAAGGAAGAATACGCTCACTAGCTAGAAGGAAGATCATGCACAACTTCATTGATGCAGATCCCCCCGTTCAGGAGGGCGCCCACACTTAGCATGGAAGATACACATCCATACTGTTGAAGTTAGCTAAAACAGTTGGCGTCATTTATGGGGACGACAATAAAATCGCTCCCATTTAAAGCACTCGAGACTCTTCCTCTCTTGAAAAGGGATGATTTGTTTGACACCCTACACCGATGAAGTCCAGGACGAGGGGGGATGCCCACTTTTACCCCCGCTGAGAGAATAGTCATCGGTTGCAAAAGGAAGAAGGATGTGGTGGTTGTAACCTCTGAGGTAACTAGGAAAGAGAGGAAAGGCGTGCCAGTTAGGGGTAAAATTTTTTATGCCGAGCCGAACTTGAAAATGACCGGTTCAGTCAGTTCTTTATCACTACAAGAAAAATGGCTTACGACGGCGGTTTAATTGTGACGGTTGTAGCAATCACCGCAAAAAAATACAGTAAAAGTCTTAGCGGCGGTTTTGAAAAATCGTTGCTAAAAGTCTTTTAAATCCCCAATTCCTTTCCAACCCATAATTTACTATCTCTTCTCTCTCAAAATCCTAAGGGCGATTTGCCACGATTCGCCTTCATCGATCACCGATCACCTTATCTCTTCCCCGTCGCTCTTCGTCATTGATTACCGGTCACCCCCGCCGTTCGTTGACCATCGATGAGTCTCTCTCTCTTTCTCTCTACGTTTTCTGATACATTTGGCAATTTTTGGAACATCCTAGAAGGAATTGAAGCTCTTTGTTCAGACATGGAAGTGCATCACACTGATGTGAGTTCTCAACTTTTCATCTTTCAGTCCAAATTCTTGATTTGTTATTTGACTTCTAATAATTAAAGTCGATCTGATGAATACTTTTTGATTTGATTTTCAACCATGCAGTAGTCAAATTGAAGATTTAGTCAAGTAGCTATAGTGTTTCTCATGGTTCAGTTTCCACTTTCAGAGCTGTCTTGGATATGGTAATAGATAACCGCAGGTAAACTCTATATTCTATCTATGTGCACATGTCTTGGAAATGTTTGCCAATTTTAGGCATCAAATAGAGAATTGACGTTGTTTCTGCCATTGATCTTCCTAAAAAATATAATGTTATCATCGACTTCTCAGTTTCATTGCTACTTAGACAACACTAGACATGACTTGTATGATTTTCTTTTTTATGGTTGTTGAAATGCCAAGTCTGAAGAACTAGTTTCCTGGGTTAATCTATGTTGCATGTATGGGTAAATGTCAAGAATTAGATTCTTTTGGTATTCAAGAGCATGTATTCAGTGCCTATAGTTTGCATGTTCTCCTATTAATTCACTTCCTCACAGTTAGAGTAGTGCATGTAATAACACGGAATATGTCATGTAGAGGAATTCCGAATGTTAATGATGGGAGGAAAGATGGTACATAGTTTTTTTCTATCAATTTTTGTCTTTTGTTGATATATAGTTTTTCTCTATCATTTCTCATAGATATAAAGGTTATATATAGTTTTTCTCTATCATTTCTCATATATATAAGGGCTACAATACATATTATATATTGTTCTTTGAAGTAATCTTTGTTTACTATTGCTTATATTATTCTTGGTTAGTGCTCGTGTCTATGAATACCTGCCATTTTAATTGTTCACACCACCTCTAGTCTGCATTTGCTGAGCTGTTATAACTTAGAGATAATTTATTGGTCAGAGACATCAGAAGAAAATTGTTTATGATTTATGTATCTCCAGCAACTTAACTTTTCATCTTGGTTCTTATAAAAATTTCTTTTATGTGTAAAGAGAGATGTTCAGTGGAGGTGGGGAGTAATTTATTTACATTTTTTCATGACTGATTTTTGATAGATGATGATGGTGGACTTTTTTTTGCTCAATTTATATTTAGATTGTGCACGTTATGATTAACTACCAGATGTTAGAGTTTTTAAACTTGAGTGGGTTAGCCCATGGCTCTTTCCTTGGAAGTTAGATTTTTTTTTTGCTCAATTATCTTTACAACTAAAGTTAAAAACATGATTGTGGACTTTACATTGCAGTTATATAGTTCTCTGCCCGTGCATTTTAAAGAAATCTGAAGGGAACTTTGCATTGCAGTCATAAGCTTCAGTTTTTTTTTTTAAAAAAATTCACCCTATGGCTGCCGTTTTGCAAACCGCCGTCATATATTTTGTAAAGTTCTATCATTTAGCAGCAGTTTCTAAATGTAAAAACAAACGGCCGGTAAAAGTACATTTCTGTCGGCGGCTCTCCATCAGTTGTTGAAACCGCCGCAATTAAATCTTTACAGCGGTCGATTTGGAGGTGGTTTCTTAACCGCCGTATAAATTTTTGGAGGCGATTTTTATTGTAGTGTATATTCGTTTGGTTCGGGAAATTAAAGAACCGAAGTTTCGGTTCGGTTAAAATTTTTATAGATTTTTGAACCTAACTGAACTAAACCGAAACTTTAAATTCCTATTAATTTTGTTTTAATTTTTATATATAATATCATATCAAACCTAACCGAACCAAGATGAAATTTTGATTTTATATTTATTTTTTCAATAATATATTTTTATTAATATCGCCGAACCAAACCAAACCGAATTGAAACTTTCTATTCGGTTCGATTCGATTCTTTCGTCATAATGGCTCGATTTGATATTATTCCGGAACAAAAAAAATGACCGAACCGAATCTGAACACCCCTAGTGCCAGTCACCGCTCAAGTCATAATGGTCTCTTGCACAGAGATGATCGCCCCCTAGGGAAGCTAAGACAAAAGCGAAACCCGACTTTAGATGGCTGAGTTTCCCTTTTGTAAGGTTATGGTTGGGGTCATCCTAGGAAGACGAAGGAGGAGAAAAGAAGACAGAGACCCTTAAGGAACTATTTGGGGCAATGTACGAGTAGCCGCAGAGGATGGATGGAAGTATCAGTTGGCCACCCTCTGTCTAAATCTTTGGTATCCCTTTGGCTACCAAGGGAAAGCCACCCGACATGATTAAACAGGCATGGGGTTATTCACAACTGAAATGCATAGACTTGCATCAACTCTCCATCATTGTTGAGACGCAAACTCAGGTTATGCGACCCCCAATTCCCACGTCCCATCTCGGGAGAAACATAATGACGGGTGGAAGCATAATTAGTTAATTCGTGGACAGTAAAAATACGGAGTATTATTCAAAAATTATTATATGGTCAAAGATCAGTGAAAAATTTGATCAAAATTCGTTCAAAGATACGTAACTCATAAAAATCTGTACGGGTATTAAACGTTTTCATTTGAAAAATTTGATATAAAAATTTTGATAAAAAATTAACAAATATACGATAGAAAGTACAAAATCAATGACATATAGAAGTACTTCTATTCAAGTAATGTATAAAAAAATACTTAATTTTTCTCATTTTCAGAATATTAAAAACAGATGTATAAAATAATAGATTTTAGGACTAAATTATAATTTTTCTAAGTCTTTGAAATAATTAAGCTATACAAAAAGATTAAACCCAAGAATTTAAAGAAGCACACAAACCTAATTGAATGAAAGTCAAGTTAGAAGCCCACAATGCACACATCACAGTACAAAATATATAGAAATGCCCAAACCCACATCGGTAAGGAAATGCCAAACTCCAATTTCCACACACTCTCTCATCATTTTGGCTCTTTATACTCTTAGCGCCTGTTTGATATGATGGTATTCTAAGGAAAATGTCAGGAACGTGGGGTTTAAAATATATTCTTCTTTATTTTATTTTTTCAAGGCTACAATATTTTGGTAATGTCAAGATGTCATTAATGAAGGGTATCTTCATACCTCTCTAAAATGAGGGGTATGTTGATTTCAAGCATACATGCTAAGCTCTCTCTCTAATAAAGATCAGACTCTCTCTCTCTGTCCAATAAAGATCAGATCTCATTCTCTCCGATAAAGATCAGACTCTCACAATCTAATTTTTAGAATGATTATTGGATTTTGGATTTATTTACTCTAATACTTTTAACTTTTGGGTTAGATTGATTTTTGCTCTCTTTGGGTGTGTGGTGTATTTACGAACCCTCTCCGCTTTTCCCCCTGTGTTGCAGACTCTGTTTTGGTGTGGATGGCAAAGCTTCCTCCTCTGCAAAGCTATGCATCAAAGAGATAGAGGTGGATGGTGGGGTGATGTGAGGTGGATGGTGAACATGTGTTTCAAGTATCTGTGATGTGATGAAAGGAGATAGGGGTGTGAATTAAGATCTGATAGATTATGGAAGATTTGTATGAAATAAAATAGACAAAATTGTGATGGTTTTTGTAATAAGAAAATTAAAACTAGGTGAATTTTAGAATGAATTGTTTTATGTTTAAATTAAATTGAGTAAATTTTTGGTAAACTTCCTATAATAAAAAAATTAAAGTTATCTTTTTAATTAACTAGGTAGCCAACACGTGCTTCGCACGTGCTCGGTTATAATAGTCTGCTTCGATAATATATACATACATATATATATATATATAATGAAAGTTGAGATAAATAATAATTATAATCTGTAATAAATTAGTTAATATATATTTGAACACTATTTACATATACAACACAAAAGTACAGAGATAACATAAACGTGTTGCTATTTTATTTACATATTATACATATTATTTATTTATATTAAAATCAAGTCTGCTGGTACACAAATCCATTCTACGAGAACTACAAGTCATTCTCTGAACATTGATCTCTTCCATTATCATTTCTTCATTATGTTATTTTTTTATATTTGATATTGCAGTTATATATGGCACAGCAAGAAAATATTTACATTAATACAAAAATGATAAATGAATAAAGTGAAAGTATAGAAAGTATGAGTATTACTTGTTTTAAGGTGGACCAGGCATTAATGACAGCATTATTTTCAGCTTTCTTTTTTTGTTGTAGCCGGTTCACCCTCAAAAGTCATGTTAACAACGTCCACAATACAACTAAAAATAGGTAGATGCTGATGACATGATCTTAAAGTATTGTAAATGGGAAGGTCCAATCCAGTCTTTTGAACAACTTGTGGGAGGATGTTTTTTTAAACTTTACTTTCATCTTGACAAATTTGAAATTTTAAATTAAGAAGAGAAGTAACTATAAAAATACAAGAATTTTTTTTTCAAAGTAAAAGTACTTACGAAAAATTTGGTAGTCAGAGATCTTGAGGGAGCTCTTGTAGAGAGAATTTCAAAAGCTACTCGAGCAGTAGAATGCTCTACTTGTCTTAAGGTTGAGTGATAGAAGGAGCTTTAAAAAATTTCACCTTTAAAATTAACTCTAGAATTGAACATCGAGTCATGATCTGGTCCTTCTTTAATAGATGCATACGATGACATATTGAACTTATTTATCTGTGCTAGTTGTTGCAACTTATTTTTGTACATGATTGGATAAGAAGAAAAAAAGCATTAAAACTTTCAGAAAATGATTAAAAATCATATATGTGTAAAAATCAAAATGAATACAATGGAAAACAAAGAAAATAATAATATAAGATCAAGTATTATAGATGTTAAATAATCAAATACTATATAGTACTAATAATAATTATAATCAAACACCAATTATAAATAAAATGTTACTGATCAATCATATCTCACAACCTATGTTACATCCAATATGATAACAACGAAAGACCCAAAAAGTACCTTAAATTATTGAACTTCAAGAAGATTAACATTGCCCAATATTTCTTGTAATAATTGGAATAATAAATGAAAATGTTCAAAATTGGAAACAACCATAAAAAACACTGGCCAAAAAGAAATAAGACGTGTATTCATGTAAGTAAATTACTACCATAATCAACATTGAGTTTCTCATAATGATAAGTATGAAGATGAGCAGATGGCCGTGTATTCTTTAAAACCGCCTCAATGTCTTCTCCACTGATTGGTCGAACCTTTGGCAAGTCTGTAACACAGCAATATTCAAGGTGAAAGTATGGTCAGCAAACTCTAGACATCAAATTCCAACTTCAATATGGTTATCGACTAACAAGATTATAGCTGCAGTGTTATCAAGAAAATGTAGACAGAAGAAAGTGCTTATGTTTGTCTGGCTGAGGAAGAAATATTTATGTGATTCAATAAAAATCAATAATTACGTTATTATATATACATTATATATACACGTACATAAGAAAAAGCCGAATGTTTCATAATTTTTTTAATACGGACATGGCTAATCTAGTCATAGATGTTTGTTGAACATTATGTTATAGACACATTTTCTTACTCTTCCTGGATTATTCATTTTTTTATGTAATATTGAATTTTGAAGTTAATAATCATGCACTTTTAGAAGTTGCGACCTTTGAAAAATCTGTTTAATTTCTTTTATTATGTATGAAAATGATACAAATAAAATTACCAGTCACTTAATTTTGTTAACATTTTTCTACTATTTCAAGCTACTTATTTAGTCAATAGTCAACTAAATGTTAATTTATAACGTGATCATCGAATCCGTTAATCGAGAATATCCTTCTTTTATACAATTTTCTACATAGACGGGATTGCGTCAAATTACTTTCAGAATAAAATTGTATGATTGTGAGAAAGAAAAATATCCAAAAAAATGTAATGTGTGTATTGCTACACAAATACATAATGATTAAATTTCCGGGTATTAAACATTTAACTTTTCAAATGTACATTTACAATTGAATAGGTTCATATAAGAGAAATGAATATTTTAAGAATTAAAAATTTCAAAGATTGTAATAATTAAAGCCTTAAAATTAGGAGGTTTCAAATACTTTAAAGGATGGGAAAGTGAAGATGCCAACAACCTTAAATAAGCAAAAACAAATTCAACCATGCATGAGTAAATGGTAAGTCTTCATATCCTACATCTTCCATGTATCTTGCTATGCATCCTTTGACCGAATGGAAGTTATTTCCTAGAACCCCCCCAAAAAACTTTAAGTTATTCAACTTCAAGAAGACTAACATTGTCCAATATTTCCTGTACTTGAAAAAATGAATGCAGATGTTCAAAAATGGAAACAACCATAAAAAAGAATTAAGACGTGTATTTATATAAGTAAATGACTACCGTAACCGATGTTGAATTTGTCGTAACAATGAGCATGAAGACGAGCAGATGACCGTGTATTCTTAAAGTTGCCTCAATGTATTCTCCATTGATTGATCTAACATTTAGCAAATCGATAGCATAACAATATATCATTTGATCATCAAGAGATTACAGTGAGTGGCAAATGCTAATTATGCAGGTTGAAAGAAACAATATAGAAAAAATATATTTGTCTAACCCATTAAAAGACACACACACACACACACACACACACACACACACACACACACACACACACACACACACACACACACACATATATATAAATCAATTCAGAATATCAAATAAAATAATCATCACATCTGAAAATCAAATCCAATAGTCAACAAGAAAAAATTTATACACTACAACTTTACCTTTTCTCCAGCAGCTAAGCTCACTAATTGATCATCTTCTGCATATCTTTTGCCACCCGAAACAGGAAGCTCAAATTACAGATCGAAGGTATGGAGTAAAGTAGACCGAAAAAGAGACACATAAATTGCGCTATTATTTATTGACATCCACATAATTTACATCATCAGCAGATACACACATATATATAGATGAACTGTGAATATCAGATAAGATAGTCATCGTGACCTCTTACAAGTAAATCCAACAGCCAACGTGAAGACACAAAGCTCAACATCTGAATACACGTAATTGTCCACTCCCTCAGAAACTCAACAATTCAATCCTCTCTCCATGCACTTCCATGACAGAATCACAAATGTGAATGCGCATGGAGCACCACCTGATCAAACATACAACTATTTTTTTTTTACTAAGAAAACACAAAAGACAAGATAAGGAAGAAGACGAGTAAAACTAAACTTATCTATGTTCTAATCTATAAGAGCCGCAATACAAAACCTCAAAAATAATTTTGCTAATACCTAAGAAAACGAAAACCACCGCAACCAACCAAATAAATAAACAAACAAAACAAAAATTCATTAGTCTAACCTGACCACCAAACAGAAGAAGAAATATACATCGATCGTTGAAGTAGGAACATAAAAAAATCCAAAATAATCTCTGTCAAACAGACCAAAAATCATAATTTCAGAAGACATAATAAAGCAAAAAATGATGCAAAAAATATCACCTATTCCGAAATAGTTGCCATTGCCGAAGAGGATAAGGAGAAGAATACCAAAGCTACATCCAACACGTGCGAAAAACACAACACCATTGCTGAAGAGAGGCAAGGAGAAGAAGACCAAAGCTACATCCAACACTTGTGAAGGTGTAACATGGCTCTATCATGATTGAATTTGAGTAACTTAGGATCACCTCTTAATTTAAAACCTCACGTCTTTTTGGCTAAAAATTATCGAACATAGAAATTAAACGTAAACTTGATAAAAACAAGGTAGTCACTAGACTTTAAGATTGTAAAAAAATAGAGGGGCATAATCTTATTGGTCTTTCTAGTACTTTCTCAGGTAGTAATGACATTATAAGGAAACAATGATTAGACTACAAACTTTATAATAGATCATGTCAAAAAATAAGTGTCAATTAATTTTTTTTTTCCTATTTTTTTCCTTTTTGCAGTTCGTGCATAAATTTATTAAATATTGTATGGAATATATTAAAACATATCGGCATAATAAAAAAGCCACCAGATGCATGTTATAAATATGAGTTACAAAATGTAAGGCGTAATCTAGTAGTAAGTAGCTATATTTGTACCTTTTTAAACTCGGTCATCGCCATGAACAACATAATCCATATTGTATGGTACTGAAAATAGATAAAAATCCAAAAATTAAAGGTATGCCTTTTTTAAACATGAAAAGTAAGTAGCTAAGACAAGTTCCGTGGAGGAGTAAATTTATTGGAAGTTATCCGTACGAGAAGATAATTAATATCTCTATCATACAAAAAAGGGTGAAACTTCACCTTCAACAAGTGAGAACAAGCAGTCTCAAGTGCATTTACTGACCATGAGCTCCCGATCGACATTCTTAAAAGTAAACTCGGTGCCCGCTTTGGTAACAAGCCCAACAGTCCCACCAGAGAACTTATAAGTACATATGAAATTGATGACCTAGAACTCAAAACTCTAGATTATTAACCATAGTCAAGCATCATTGATGAATTCCTAAAAGAAAAACAAATGTAGATGGGAAACTATGCAAAAAGAAAAGGAATGGAACGGACAAAAAGGTCT
The DNA here is from genome assembly GCA_003255025.1 of Datisca glomerata. Lineage (NCBI taxonomy): Eukaryota > Viridiplantae > Streptophyta > Magnoliopsida > Cucurbitales > Datiscaceae > Datisca > Datisca glomerata. The sequence goes on along the minus strand of QANY01004257.1, from coordinate 912,171 downwards.
AAGTGAGTGAATTGCACTACTTAACAATGCAATTAAATGTAAAAAATCATACCATGTCGCTAAATTGATGTATAAAACCTACAAAGAAAGTACTTTACGCTGCAATTATTGCAATCAAATATTGGATCCTCGACTGTCTATTCATCATAAAAAATGAATACAGTCCAATACAATATGCAACCTACAAAACCCAGAATGAATGTCATTGAACAATTCAAAAACTAATATGTCGGGTGTAGCATCACAATTATACCTTTTCTTGAAGCCTATGAAACATATCAACGAAAATATATGAACCGATGGAGTGCCCAACCTTTTTAAGCAGAAATAATAAGTCAGCTGCCATTTTTAAGAGCTTAAACCAAAAAAATAAAGTCACAAAGTGAATAAAAAGCAATCTCCTTTTATGATATTTACTTCCTAGGAATATCAAGCATTCTCTGGGACAATAAAAATTAACCAAAATAGTTCATAGACTTTATTTAGTTGTGTAAAAATTGAACTAATCACTCCAAAATTATGGTTTCAAGTTGGGAAAAAAGCTGATACATAACAATGATAAAAATTGAATACAGTAAGAAAATTGCAACCAACCAAACAAATAAACAAAGAAAACAAAAATTTATTAGTCTGACCTCACCGCCGAACATAAGAAGAAATATACATCGATCGTTCAAGTAGGAACATAAAAAAATCTAAAATAATCGCTTTTAAATAGTCACCATTGCCGAAGAGAGGATAAGGAGAAGAAGACCAAAGCTACATCCAACATGTGCGAAAAACACAACACCATTGCCGAAGAGAGGACTAGGAGAAGAAGACCAAAGCTACATCCAGCACCTGCGAAAAATCAACCATAATAGAAGACTAAGAAACCCTAGACCGAAGACCTTTGCCAAAGAGAGGAGAGGGAGAGGAGATTAGGAAAAAAACCCTAAAACTAAAGAAAAAAAAGGTATATATATGACTCAATCAATGGCTCAAATTAAAAGGCTTAAATGCCTCAGATCTACCAACACAATTAAATAAACGGTCCAGATAAAGAGATCCTACGGTCTAAATTTGGTCAATCTTTTTAACTAGCAAAATGACTCCCACACCCCTAATGCAAGCAAAAGAAGCTACATATTTAGAAGGGTAAATCCGTCAAAAAAATCAAACACCCCATCAGGACTCTCTCTTTTATTATAGAGTAAGATATTCAAGGTGAAATATATTAAAGCTGGCAATTCATCCTAGTAAAAGCACTTATATGACCTAACTTGGAAACTTTTACAATTAATTATGAAGTCTAACTTTGAGAAATGAAAGCATTAGATCTAAGACATATATGTGCATGCATAAAAGTCAATGGCATAATACTAACTGATAGATAGTAAGAGAGACCTTCAAAGGCTTTTCAATCGGCAAGATCAATCATGGAGAAGACAATAGCAACAATATTAAAACTTGGAAAAGAGATGTTACAGACCTTTACACGTAAAACCTATTGATTAAGGACCTTGTCAATTAAAGATTACTATGAGTATTGAAATAAACATAGACCACAATTACACGACTTTACGTGAACTATGTTGCTCTAGAAAAAACAAGTACATTTTCTAGCTCCTACCAGGTTCTGGAAGTTTGGAATTAAGATCAGTCATCAATAATTACAGCATCTATACAGTCGATCAGAGGCAACTAAACCAACAAAGCATATTGGAGAAACATCAAGTATCATATCTCAGATGTGATGAATGTGATCTGGATTCATCATCTTCTGCACTAAAGAAGATCTTATGCTGGATCAACACAAAATTATGGAAAAAAGTATTAAAAGCTAAAGCTCGAGGTCAAAAAGAGCTATAGCTCGCCATCATAAAACAATATGATAATATAGATAATTCTCTAGCATAGCAGATAAATTGAGCTTAGATAAATAGGCCTAAATGATGCTTGAGTGACTCCTCTATATACACCCATGTAATCAATAGTTAGATATATGCTTATACATGTTTGTGCTCACAAGGATATGGCTATTCGCCATTTGTACATGCAAAAAGAATAAGATTTAAGGTTTCGAATAGCTGTTTTCTTAAAAAAAAATGCGGTTTTTTGGAACTTTAATAGACCACAAAACGTGATTAATAATATAATCAAGCCTACTGATACGTCGAATGTTACAATAAAATTACCAATCTCTTCATTTCATTTGAGCTAAATGCCAAAAGTCAACTCGCTATAATCCATGAAAATATGATTGATTAATCTTCCTTATTTGTTCTTTCTATCAAGCTCGCTTCTCCAGTTAATAACCATACTAATTTCATTGAATCATTGTATTATTGGATATGATACATCATTCAGAGCCTTAAGTCACTAGAGATTAAATTACTTGCTTAATAATGGAAAATGCAAACAGTACTCACGTCTACCTTTAGCATCCAAGCATAATAAATAAAATTAAACTATTTTAAACGTATTCTAATATTTATGATCTCATAGTTGCCGCTTTCGACAAGCAAATTGAAGAAACCATGATCGAATTATAGAGCTTTCATAACAACATGATCATAAATTAAATAGACAGATACATCATTCAGTCAATCCTAGCTTAAGCATCAATAAAATTATCATGCCCAATACCTCATCCACAAAAAACAACAGGCAAATCACTTCAAAAAGCATGATAAAATAGCTAACTTACCCGCGACTTTAACTGACTGACAGCCTGAAGATAACAAAAGAGAACACACGCGCAATCTGAACCATAAGAAATTTGACAAGTTAATATCATCAATAAGTATTAATTAGAACATTAATTGGAATCTAAAGTAAGGCATTCCTAATACCAACAAATGAAGAGAATTCTTACCTCAGAGAAGGAAGAAAACAACTAAAAATAAAATGAATTTTCTGTAAGACAATCGTCTAATTTATAGTAGTAGAAATGACAAGGAAACAAAATCGACCGATTTGTTAGACAGCTAAAAACTACCGAACAATTAAAAAGACAAATAATAACCGCCTAATAAAATGAAACAGGTGATGAAAGAAAAAAAACACTGACATAATCAAAATCTATCCCAAAACACAAAAAAAATTAAAATCAAATTTAAATCCCAATCTCACATATGTCAGCAACAACTGTTATTCAGACAATTTACCTCCAAAGCATGACAAAAACCACCTCATAAACATAAATGTGAAAATAACGAGAAGATAAGAACGACCGAATAACAAAGACAATTTACTTACAGACTAATCTGATTAAATATGTCATTGAAAAATTAGATCGGAAATCGAGGAACAAAAGCCTGCAAAAGTAGGAGGCATATCAAGCACTTTAATATTACTGCTGGTTTAAATTCCCCCAACCAATTTGAAAAGAGAATGAACACATAAACTTAAACCTAAAGCTGAAGCATATTCAAATTAAGACAAATTGAAAAAATGTAAAATATGAAAACTTCTCGCTCTTAAAAACCCTAATCAACGAATGCTCAAACTTAGATTCTGCAGATCATGAATCCCTAACCTCACATTGGTCAAGAATTAATCAAATCCATCGGAAACGTAAATCGATATGAATAAGATATAAAAAACAGCAAAACAAACAACAACTAAGATGAAGACTGACAGAGAAAATATGAACTGAGGCTGAAGAAGACTTACTCTGATGATTGCAGCGATTGCAACGACAAAGATGACCGATAAGCGGATGTGTTTGACTGAGAGAGAGAGAGAGACAGAGAGGTCGCGTAGCAGAGAGAGAGAGTCGTTGAGAGTGAGATAAAGAGGAGAAAACCCTAAACCTAATGAAAAAGACTTTAAATACTAAACAATCAACGACTAGATCAAACAACATAAACGGCTCAGATTTATCCTCACAACTAAATGAACGGCTCAAATCAAAATAATCCTACGATTCAAATTCGGTCAATATTTTTAACTTTCAAAATGACTCTGACGCCCCTGATGCTAAGGAAAAATTCTACAGAATAGGATAGGTAAATTCGTCAATAAAAAGTTACACACCCCATCTGAACCCTCTCTTTATTATAGAGTAAGATATTAAAATCATTGACTTTCATTTAGAACATATATTTGTTTAAACACATATTTATAGTATCTCTTACCTATTCCATCAAAACAGACAAATTAATCTACCACACTCACCATTAAATCAGAACATTCTCAAGTGTTAACAAATAAAGTAATCTTAACTTTCCAGGCATATACATTCACACAATCATATTACAGTAATCTTATTCTGAAAATCATTTACTCACAATCTTATACCAAACGACCCCTTATAGTATTTTGAAGAACCAAATTTTATGGTCGTTAATTCAGCTGGCTTATTGTACTTAATTAATACATTTTTGTTAAAAAAAATGCTAGTTTTATCCTATCTTAATATATTAAAATGAGTTTAAGTAGGAGAAGCTTTTGATTCTATATTTTACCCTCCAAGTCTCCTAAAAATAGAGTACAATTTAAAATTTTCACAAATATTTTCATTTAAAATAATTCATATAGTGGAAACTATTATTTTCTATTCTATAATAACTTGTTAAAGTTCTTTGTGAAATTAAATATTTTGATAATATTATACAAATAGAAACATAAGTATCAACCAGATGAGTTTTGATTATTTTTAGGCCAAGAATTTTATTTCTTAGATACCTATAAAATCAAATATTATATAATATTTATGCTATTGGAACATGAGATTTTATATAAATTAATCGAGATAGATATTTTTGAAGAAAATAAATTATCTCTTTATGATAGAATTTGAAAAATTGTTGAATTCCATCTCCATATATTTCAAATAGCAATGTTATATAATACAATTTCGACAATGTTATAAACAAGCTAATGTATTGAATATTACTATTATTTTACTTTTAATTTAGATTTAGAATTTTTTTTCTAAAGATGGTGTATTTATTTTAACATTAATATTAATTTTAAATTATACGTACATTTTAAATTACTTAACACGAAACATGACTTTTTTAACTGGTCATTAAGAAAAGTTCGGATTTGCTCCATAGAATACAGATTTTAAAAATTTGCTGTATAAATCACATATTAGATGTGATTTTACTAACACTGGGTGGAAGCAAGGAATTAGATAATTTTATGTTTTGGGAAAAAATGAAGTGATATATTCTCTTAATCTAGATTGTTGAATAATAAATCAATGACTTAGATTTGATTTGTTGGCTTCAAAAAGTGATTTTTAAGTAATTGTATCAGATTGACATGTTTTGAAAGTTGAGTTAAGGGATAACATATTTTTCAATTTTTTGATAAATAGTAGATTTTTCGTCACCATGTTATCAACCGGCTGTTGATGGTTTTTGGTTGATGATTTTGTCATTCGTTTGACAGATTCTATCATCTGATTTGGTGGGCTATTTTCACTTAATGAGATGTCATTATTTTAGAAAATTTCAAGTTATACTATTATTAATATATATTATTTTTAATTTAAATTAAATGAAAATTAATTTTTTATTTTTTATTACCATTTTTAGTGAATTCGGTTATAAAAATTATCGGACCAAATAATTTTCATCCGGATTTCTATAGTTTGAGTTTTTTTACTTTTCCAAAATTTTCAGTCAATTTTGATGTGGATTTCAAAATGAAATTTTATTTCAATTAATGTGGTAGAGGGGAGTTAAATTTGGTTACATTCTTTTAGGTTAGTGCAGGCCAGATTTTTTGGCTTTTAAAATATTTGATAAATATGAAAATTATAATTAAATAATTGAATCATTTACATCTGTCATAATAGAATCAAGTATATAACTTATTTACAAATGATTTACTATCATATTTTGACTCAGATTTTGTAGAGTTTTTTTTAGATGATTGATTGACATTTTAGGTTAGCTTTTTTTTATTTACCCTATTTAATTAAGTAGTAGTTTTCATAACAATAGTTAGATTTTTCTTTACTTTTCTAATTATTTTGGTAAATTTTGATTGGTTGATTTCAAAATGAAATATGTTATCAATTAATCTGTTTTAGGGAAGTTAATATGGCATCCGTTTTTTAAAGTGAAGGATGGATTTGCTGGTTTTTTATTTTTTTCGTTAAGTTTTTTCATTATCCTTTATGGAAATTATAATTATACAATTAAAACATTAATATCTACCATAGTGGAGTAAAGTGTATCACTTATTTACTTATGATTTACCATGATAACCGTACATAACATGCATTATATATCAATTAATTATAATTTTCAAATTTAGTTCATTAATCGAATTATCACTGATTTATTGTTGATTCTTTCGATCTAATTTGATTTTTTCAAGTTTTTTATTAAGAATTTAATTGATTGATGTAGTTAAAGAGTAGCGGTTTAGTTGGAAATTAAATATTTCCTGAAAATATATTAAAAAATAGTGGTTTAGATCTTTATTACGGTTTAAATTCATTATTTCCTTATTTGTAGGGTATATTAATTAAGTCTATCAGTTTACATATCTGGTTTACCTGAATATATAGGTAGTATGTTATTTATAGATGAGAGGTATATTTATCTAAAATTGTTGATTATTTAGGAAACTTGCTGTTTATTTAATTATATTGTAAATTTGCTATTTCTTAAAACACCCCCCTAATATTGTCTATTATGTAAAAAATTTCTTTTTTTTTAAAACTTTTTCTTAGTTGATCTAAGCCATTAACGTTTTACTAACGGCACATATAAGATAAGATCATCTCTTATATGTTTGAACTCTGAATAGGGAAAAATCCTGATTTGTGAAAATATCATAAAAGTGAATTAGATGCAATCATAATTTAGAATTGACATAATAATGTTACTATTTTTGCATTTCAAGTAGGATCTAGACCTAAGCCAAACCTACTATAGGCTTGGTGGTGCAGGTGCTACTAAATTGAGAATCTAAATAAAGCTAAAAGATAAAAAATAGATTTTATTAAATCAACCAAACAACAATCAGTGATGTGAATGCGGTAATACATAATAAGTGAGAAGACGATCGATGATCCAACCATTGTTGGAGGAGATTTGCTTACTCAATGATTTATCCAAAGCACTCATATGTCAACTTTCGGAATTAAAATATAAAGATATGCTTTAATCACATTGAATATTTTCATTGGTGAAATAAATAAATCAATTTGGCCACCCACTCTTCGGATGGACAAAGGAGCACAATAGAGTTTTAACGTCAATACCTCTTCCCACTTAATTAAAGTGAGATTAATTCTATTATAAATCATTCCGTTTTTGTTTGAGAAAAAAGGAAATTTAATTTCCTATAAATTCACCCATTTAGGCTCAAGGTCACGCCAAAGCCTGAAATTATGAAGAACTAAAAAGGAAGAAGATGGCAAGATTAATAGGAGTGAATTTGAGATTAGTTTTCATTTTTTTTCTTCATATTACATTATTAGCTCTTTCTTTACTTCCAAATTCTCTTCAATCCAATTTTCTTCATTGCTTTTCCTCTCATTCAAATCTTTCCCAACCAATTTCTGAACTTGTCTTCACAAATACAAGTGCTTCTTACTCAAATAAATTACAATTTTCCATCAAAAACCTTAGATTTTCAAATACCTTTTCTCCAAAACCTCAATTCATTGTCACCCCATTCCATGAATCCCACGTCCAAGCATCCATTGTTTGCTCCAAACTACACCAACTCCAAGTGCGAGTCCGAAGCGGAGGACACGACTATGAGGGCCTCTCATACGTCTCCAAAATTCCATTCATCGTGATTGACCTCATTAATCTTCAATCTATTGCCGTCGACGTCGAATCCCAGAGCGTATGGGTGGAGTCTGGGTCAACTCTTGGTGAATTGTACTACAAAATCGCGGAAAAAACGACATTGTACGGTTTCCCAGGCGGAAGTTGTCCAACAGTGGGAATTGGAGGATTCGTCAGTGGAGGCGGCTTCGGTACCTTACTTCGAAAGTATGGGTTGGCGGCCGATAATGTTATCGACGCGAAGATAGTTGACGCGAATGGTCAAATTTTGAACAGAGAATCAATGGGAGAGGATCTATTTTGGGCCATTAGAGGTGGAGGAGGGTCAAGCTTTGGAGTGATCTTATCATGGAAACTAAGATTGGTTCCTCTGCCTCCAATAGTAACTATCTTCAATCTAAAAAAGACCATGGGACAAGGTGGAAATCAACTTCTACAAAAATGGCAAACCATTGGGAATGAGCTTCATGAAGATCTTTTCCTCCATGTACTTATTAGAAAAGACCAAAAAACTGTACTATTTTCATTTGATTCATTATTTCTTGGACCCATTCAAAGACTTCTCCCATTGATGCAAGAAACCTTCCCTGAATTAGGCCTTGAAGCCACCAACTGCCAGGAAATGAGTTGGATTGAATCAGCTGTCTTCTTTGCCGGGTTCCCGAGCAAGACTCCCACAGACGTACTACGGAACCGTCCCCGGTCGAGTAAGATTTTCTTCAAAGCAAAATCAGACTACGTGAAGGAACCAATATCAGAAGAAGGATTAGAAGGGCTATGGAAAACGGTAGTTGAAGAAGAGAAAAGGTTGATGTTGATATTGACACCATATGGGGGGAAAATGAGTGAAATATCTGAAGGAGAGATACCATTCCCACATCGAAAAGGAAATTTATTTCAAATACAATATATCGTAACATGGGGTTACGAGAATGAAACGGAAGAGAATATAACGTGGATGAGAAGAATTTATTTTTATATGGAAAGTTATGTGTCAAAGTCTCCAAGAGAAGCTTATTTGAACCATAGAGATGTTGATTTGGGAAGGAATAGGGATGAAGGAAGTGTAAGCTATGAGGAAGCTAAGGAATGGGGTGTAAAGTATTTCAAGAATAATTTTGATAGACTTGTTCAAGTGAAGACCCTTGTTGATCCTTCTAACTTTTTTAAGAATGAACAAAGCATCCCTGCACTTTACTAGCAACAATAATATTGATAGCGGAGTGAATGCGGTATAGAGATGGATTAATAATATATGTAATTCAGTTGTTATGGTATCGTGAGGTACAGTAAAAAGATCAGAGTTTATATGTTGTGCGTCTTTTCATTTTTATAGTCTGATTGAGAAAAAGAAAGTAATTACAAGAGATAGATTTAAACTCCATGATATATTTGTTTGTTGATATTTTATCAGAAAAGAAATATGTTTTTTGAGCAAAACAAAATGAGATGGTCTAATAGCTACCACATGTCTTCTCTAAAAATGATGTATTAAGTTCTAATCATGTATCTTAATTTCAGAGAAAAAAATAATGAATATCATAATGTGTGTTATTCAAGTTTCTTTAGCCATTACTCTACTTTATTTAGCATTTTACAAAATTTTATAAGAAAACAGAGTGTAAAATACCATAACATTGAACTAAAGTTTAGTGAAAAATCAAATTTCAAAGTGCAAAAGAATTTGAGGGTTCAATGATATATGGAGAACAATATTATTAAATTATTAGTTATTTTTATTTACTCTATTTTTTGTTTACTTTTTTTAATTTGTTTGACTTAAATATTGATGGAGGGTACTATATATCAAAGAATTTTGTATGTCCTCAACTCTCTTTACCTAATTAATATATATTTGATTAGGATAACTAAGTCTTGGAATAAAAAATACTCATTTGACTCATACTTTTACCATAGTTAGACAAAATGTCTAATTTAAGATGTTTTATGTAAATAGGATATTATATATCCATATGTTTGTAACATAATATCTTGAATCCAAATTTTAGATACCCACAATTAGTAAACACTAAATTCAGAATCAGATTCTTAATCTGAATCTTGAGTTAAAATATATGGTTAGAGATCTTAAATCACAAATTTTAAATCTAAATCATGAATCTAATTTTCATAATCTAAGTCATTTTAATAAACATGAAAGTTTAACTTATCTAAAATATACATATAGAGATTATATTTTATTGAAAATTCTAATAGAAAAGACTTATTTTCTGATTCAAATTTTTTATATTAATTTTTTTAAAATAAAATTTGATCCATCCATTTTTTATATTAATTATTTAACATAACTCTCTTTTTTGTTTACCATCATTCCTTCTCTTTCTCAGCAGAATTCACCGACTGTGCTCACCTATGGAATCCTCTCGCAGAGGCAGCTTCTCCTCCTCTTGGTCTACAACTGTTACTTACAATTTCCCTAATCGCCATCTTACCCCTACATCCCAACCAAATTCCACTCAAGTTCCTGTTGAGTCCCTCTCCAATACCCCAATCTCCGTCACCATCAATCCTCCTCAGCGACTACAATTCACCGCCGCCACCAAGATTCAATCCGCTTACCGTGCACACCTGATCCGATCCCTCTACCGGACCATAGCAACCGCCAATTACGAGGCCGAGCGTTTGGAAAACTTAATCCAACGACAGGAAACCGTCGACGCCATAGTAAGCAACGATCGGGAGAAGCTGAGGATGAACGAATCCTTGATGGCTCTGCTTCTGAAGCTCGATTCGGTGCCAGGTATTGATCCAACAGTGAGAGAAGCGAGGAGGAAAGTGAGCCGGCGGATAGTGGGGCTGCAGGAGATCGTAGACGCCATTTCTGGTGCGAAAGTTGGAGTAGAAGAGTGGTGCTACGACGGGTTTACCAGATGGGACGAGGTGATGGCGGAGATGGAGGAGGAGGTTTGTATGGAGAGAGGGGGAGATGAAATGGAGAGGTTCTGTGCTCAGTATTTGGGATTTCGTTGCCTGCAAAGGTTCTTGCGTGAGACTTAATCCATTACTCCATTGTGTTAGACTTAGCCTATGCAATTTGTGTGGAGTGCTCTGATTTTAGGTATTTCTGCTGCTTCCCAGACAAAGGCTGAGATTTAAATCTAGTTTTAATTAGTGATTTGAGTGCACAATCCATAGGGTAATGAGCGTAAAGAATAAATCCATGGAGAAGATTAAGCCAAACATATATCTTCTAATAAATATTCAAACATAAATTCTCAAAAACAAAGAAGAAACTTACAAAAACGAGAAAGAAACCAGACAAAACAATCTTGCTAGTATTCAAACAAAAGGATGGGAAACATTAAGATTAAAATGAAGGAAAAGCAATCATAGGTTGGCAAAAGGAGCTGGAGAAGTTTTGCTGTGGGCATTTAGCAAATGATGATCCAAATTTATTTAGGCAAAATCGAATTCTGAAAAGTTAATTGTTGCCATGTTTATCCTTGTTGTGGAGCATGCTCAACTTTATCTCTTATCACACTTTCGATTTCCTCCAATTTGTAAAGCCCTCCATTTGGTTCTACTCCTGTCATATTTTTTTCGAAATTGTTAGTCAAAAGGACTCCCAAAATTGTACTACCATACTATATGGATAATGATTGTGAGATACTCTTTGTATACAAAATGTGCTTGCTCATTACATAAAATAAGAAATAGGGTACAATACACTTATTTAATCACTTGTAGTTTGTCTTAATTACACATACATCTCTTTCTAGTTTCATATTATCTACAAATAAATCACACAAAAAATATGATTTCTCACTATAAATATATGTTTCGTATTGAAGAACTTACAAAAAAATAATATCTGTGAGGATATTTTGGAAAATAAATTTATGTGAACGTAATTATTTGAAGGTAAAATGAAACTAGAAGAGAGTGTCAGATATTGTACTGGAAATTGTTGTAATTTACTTTAAAAACAAGGACCTCTTTCTCTGAGATGTCCAAGGAGTTCGATGTTAGTTTTCAACTCTAGTGCACTTTTGGAGTATCGATATTGACTAAAGACAGATGAAGAGCAAGTCCCATGTTTTCGCCACTGAGCCAACCAACGCATCGTACCATCATAAGCAGGCCAATATTTAATTAAAAAAATCAAAATAGATGAGCCAGATCTGATTCTAGAAAAATCAAAATAAAGAGTTATTTTCATCTCGATATTTATGTTGAGTTGATCTTCATTGTAATTTTATATCAATGGTTTTTTAGCTATTCAAGTGTGCTTAACGTTTTGCTCTCTCTCTCTTTTGTTAAAGTCGTTTTATAACTGCAGACACTCCATCTCTGTAAATGGCAACTTATTAGTCAAGCCAGGTGATGGTGTAATGGAATCTGGTGGATACTACTCTCGCTTAGTGCGGGAACACGACTCGGTCATATTTCCATATATGAATATAACAGATAATATATAATTCTATAAATAAATTTTACTAAAACATTTTTTTTTGTCAGTAGGAGGGGGATACAACGTGGGGTTTGAATATCTGATGTTGAAGTTAAAAATTCTCATATAATCATTTGACCTGAAAAACCTAGTTAAATTTTACTAAAATATTAAAACATAGAGAAAGAAATAAACCAATGATGTAATTCAACAGTGAAGAATAAAGGAATAAAATGAAGAATAAGATGATTTTGAGCTAGCATAGTCCAATAGTCATTAGGTTGCCTACTCACAAAGAAGTCACCTATAAAAAATTGAGAGAAGTAAGACGAGGGAGACTGAGAAGCAAAGGCAGACGAGGGAGGCAGATCTGAGATGAGACCGAGGAAGAGACGAGAGAGGCAGATCTGAGACGAGGCCGAGGAAGAGACGAGAAAGGCAGATCTGAGACGAGGGAGAGACGAGAGAGGTAGATTTGAGACGAGGCCGATAGAGATCCTCTTTGTTGTAACTAATTTAAATTATACACACGTACATCATTTACTAAAATAGTAATCTCATTATTGCCTTTCTAACAAAATCATCCACCAGAGTCATGGTTAACCATAGGTTTTTAAGGTGTATTCTAAAGATACCTATATCTACTGTTGTGGCAATAGGTGCGTGCTATGGTAATACGGCACAGATTTAAGGTCATTTCTTCAATTTGCTCTATATATATAGTGATACAAATTACAGAACCACTCTCCACAAAATCATAAACCAAATAACAACCCACTTCCCCTATCTAAGGAGCAGGGGATAAGAGGGAGTTTACTAGTAGACTTAGAACTATGTTCCTTGAGAATTGACAAAGAAGAGCACTATTACTCTTGTGCAAAAAAAACCTCTAATACATAAAGCTTTTCTCTTTTAATTACTGAATTTCATCCCTATAATATTTTCTTACATATACCTTCAATCATTATGAGCACTTGTGGGTCGTGGAAGAATCTTAGCTGCACAAAAGAACTCTTGGAAGATCGTTGTATCTTGGGAGATGAACGTCATTCAACTCGATACAAAAGAGGGTATATTAAACGCACTACATGCCTCAATCCAACTATATTAACTTGCCATTCTAAATTCTACTTTATTTAATATTAGATATATATGTGTGTGTATATATATTATATATACATTGTTGTTTGATTTATATATCTAACAGTAGATTCTTTCATTCATTATTTTTAACAATCTAAGAGAAGATACGTATAGGAATCTACGTTAATTAATTAGTTGTGAAAACTCTCACTTATGCTCGCAGACATAATTTTTCCTTAAAATTTTATCGTAGTGCCTTATTTAGCATGTTTGGTTTGAGTTTTATCATGCACGTTATATTACTGTTTGCTAAGTTTTTTTTTATATAAAATGATATTTCACTAAGACTATAAAGAACGTTCACGGTTATTCTTTATAGAAAATAAAGTGTTTAATTAGCATCTGCATGATATAGTCTTTGAAAAAACAATATACAAACGTAAAAGCTTTATGAAATTAGATTTGCAATGTGTTTTCTTGGCATTATGCCTGTATAGATTACATGTATGTTTTCATGCTAATTCACTAATTTGTCACTATATTTTGTCTGAATTGATCGTAGTGAAGTTATGTCAATCTAAATGAACTGAAATAAATTTTCACGAGTTTAACGAAATTATATTAAAGTATGTGTTTGAAGTATTGACGTCAAATGTAGTTTATAAATATTTTTGAGATCAACATTTAGAAATTGCATTTATGTAAAAGTTTTATAATGTAAAGAGCTACAAGGATTATGAATTCCCTAGTGAAATGGATATTGCTAATTTTGTCTTTTAAAATTCCTTTAGAAAATTTTGCTTTACAAGCAGCGTATGCAGGTTGGAATTAGTTTTTTTTTTTTGGTAATTGAATGAGATTTAGTTGCTATGAGGCAAAATTTAGATAAGCTCGCTTCAATTTCTGTACATCTAACATGAACTTAATTACCTGTCACTCTTGACATTGTCTTCAACACATATACATCATATCATATTACAAAATATGCGTATTTTTATGGTGACACATAAATGGTCAAGATAGTCTCTAATATGGAGTCTTTTAATATTTATTGGGTTGTTAAAATATTAGAGGGTGTTGGGTTCATAAATTTGAAGTCACATATACATGTGTCTATTAACTGTGAAGTTGGGTATTTTTTACCATTGATAATGTTGTATTAATCTTGTGACAATTCTAAAAGTAATAATGTGTTATGTATTGAATTTTATATTATGAGCATATGGATTACCTTTAAATAAAATCCACCATTCAAGTTTTCAGATTGTTTGCATTAATGACTATTGGGTTATATGTCAATTTAATTCAGAAAAATTTAATTGTTGGTAGAGAATATGATGAGCCCCATATTTTGTATATATAAGAAACTCAGATTTTCATTAATATGAAAATATTTGCAAAACATGACACAACATGAGCTCTACATTTTCTTAATATTACATATATGAAAACATCAGCTTGAATCATATGACTGTCTTAACTATATGTTAGGTATTATAACTGATATTGATGATCTTTCAATCATTTTCCCACATACAGAGAAATAGTAAATTAATGTGGAATTGTGATCGCATTATGCTGTACTTTTCTAATTCTCATCAAAGGCTCATGAAGAATGATTGGAAGTGACATTTTATATGAGATATGTGTGGCTCTTTACTTGTAAACGATGAAAGTACGTAGCTATTCATATTGTGCAACTAAACTTATTTGGTTCATATGTATTCTTTGAAGTTTTGAAATTAGGTATGGGCATATAAATCAGATGTGGCTCAGTAAAAATAATAATACTATTATTTTATTATTTCTAGTATCAAAACTTTTCAAAAATAATCTTTTAATCAACATGTATTATATATGATGATGTGATAATGGTTCATATATTTTTATACATCCAAGTATGAAAGTTATTTTTGGCATATTCTGAATTAATTGTTTAATATTATATCTGCTAGGACTTGATTAGTTTCAAAATTAATTAAAAATAAGTTTGAACCACGAAAAGTTCGTGGTAGAATATAAAAAAAATTAATTAACTTATTTAATCAAATTAAATAACTTAAAACCAAATAACGTGCAGTTATGCATATACGACATAAAATGAGAAGATAAGGTTAGAACAACTTTTCACCTATACCTAGTATCGGAGAATTTCTGAACTGACCTAATTCCTTCGAGCATTCTTCAAGTTTCGGGATCCGAATCACGCACTTAAACTCCAAGAATGATTTATGAATTTTATTCACCAACAACTACTCGTTAATTTCATAAATTTATCTCATGGGAATGTTGTGTAAGAATTTGAGTGTGGGCTCTCAAAACGATTGAAGAAGAAAAATCAAAAAATTTCTCCTTCAATATTGTATTTCGGCGGTAATCACTAGGGAGCGGGAAAATGTTTTTCTCCTTTGCTTTTGAAACAAGCAATTGGATCTTATCCGATATCTATCTACAATCAGATTGCTATTAGATATTGATAAAATGTGATTTTTGATATTTACAAATATACCGATATGTTTTTAAATTTCTGAAAATTCAACCGATATTATCTATAGTTTGAGTTGTATCGAGATTAAATTCAATAATAAGAAAATAATAAACTAATTAATTTCAATATATATTATCACACTTAACTAATTAAGTGACATCACCCATCACATATATATCTTGGTATCAAAACACATTTTGATCCAATTTATTTTGTTTCTCTATTTCTGTTCTCATGAGCTATTTCTGAGACTGAATGGACCCACATGAACAAAGCTAAGGATTCAAATACCCAATGAATTTATCTCCATAAATTCTCGATTTATTTAATTCTAACATCGTACGAATCCAATGTAAGTTCGATGTCGAATCAACTCTCAATTTATGCGCGCTACGTTTTCTGTTGGTGTAAATAAACCCTTTTTATTTTCAGGGTCCACAGAATATTTTAACTTAATACCCATCGTGAATATCAGTAACAAGAGTGGAATGTAAAATTATCATTTTACCCTTGTTATTATTTTCTTAACTCCTTTATTGACTATGAATAAGAAAGACATAATACTGAATTGTCTCGTACAATTCACAAGTCATAATCAATGACTCAATTCATTAAATACCTGGCCAGGTTAATTTATTCGCATACTCACCAATAAAGCATAAGGTGATATTGTTGCTTTCACAATTTAACCACGAATTTTCATATATGTGAATCACGTAACTCCAATTTAATTGAATTACAATCCCAACAGCTGAGATATTGCCCGTCAATTCGAACTCACTCATTTGACATATCAAAGATTGCAACTAACTAAGTCAAGCTACATATTCACTTAGGACTAAGGTAATTAAGAAAATACTCATAAGGTGTAACAATTAGATTTAGAGCTAAGTAAATGGTTTTGAGCTCTAAAATAATTTATTATCGGTCTATTCAACATGTTCATAACATGTCTAGGTTAACCGTTTAAGTCTCCACTCCCATGCCTCAAGACTGGAATCTATTAATTCAACATAACAGTCGTAATTGGATTCGATTCCCCAGTTGATCCCAAGACCGTAAATATCATTCTGAACTTTCTCAGAAGAGTTCGTCTGGAGACGCTTCTATCTTCACTCTCCGTTCATTGATGAAATTTTAAGGACTTGAGTAATTTATAAACACACTTTAATAAAACTTTCAATTTATTTATAAGAATTCAATAATACTAATGTCTGAGAAATAATAAAATACAAATAAATAGTTATTACACGCTACTTTATGGACATAATCCAACAATCTCTCACTTGGGCTAAAGTAAGCGTGTACAATCTCTTATCCATAAACCCTCCAGATGACCATAAAAATCTTTACTGCTTAATGTCTTCGTATATGGATTTGCCAGGTTTTTTATCGTCGAAATATGCGTAACCACAATGTCTCTACGCTGAACAATTTCTCTAAACACGTGATATTTACGTTCTAAGTGTTTAGATCTTTTATGGCTTCTAGATTCTTTAGAATTCGCTACAGCCCCACTGATATCACAATAAAGTGTCATGGGCTTGTCAGCGTATGGAACAACTTCCAGAGTCTTCAAGAACTTCTTATGCCATACAACCTCTTTTGCAGCTTCACAAGCTGCCACACATTCAGTTTCCATGGTAGAATCAACAATGTAAGATTGCTTGATACTTCTCCATACAAGTGCTCCACCATTCAAGATGAACACTAATCCTGAAGCAGGCCTTCTAGAATCCTTGTCTGCTTGGAAATCAGAATCGGTATACCTGTCACATTCAGGTCAGTACCTGAACACACAAACATGTAGTTTCTTGTTCACCTCAGATACTTAAGAACATGCTTGACGACATTCCAATTCTCGATTCCAGGATTAGATTGAAAATGACTCACTAATGCTAGAAAACCACCTTCCCTACCTGTAACGGTTTATACACACATGGATCGTCCAATAACTGTTCAAAACCATGGTTTTTGACAATTTCTTCGAATCTAATATTCCACGATCTTAACGCTTGCATGAGTTCATAAATCAACTTCTGGCGTTCACAAACTTTACCCTATTGGCCTTCCTCCATGAACCCGTTTGGTTGAGCAATATAAATTCGCTCATCAAGATAGCCATTTAGAAATACAGTCTTGATGTCCATTTTCCAGATTTCATAATCAATGGCAGTAGCAATGGACAAATGGATTCGGATGGATTTAAGCATGGTCACCGATGAGAAGGTATCCTCATAGTCTATGCCTTCATTTTGGGTGTATCCCTTAGCTACTAGCCTAGTTTTGAATGTCTCTACATTCCTATCCGGACCTCTTTTCTTCTTATAGATTCATTTGCATCCCACGGGTTTTACCCATTTAGGAGGATCTACAAGCTTCTGGAATCCGTTCGAGTACATGGAATGTATCTCAACGTTCATGGCTTCTTTCTATAAGTTTGCTTCAAGACCAACCATTGCCTCTGAGTAGGAGACAGGTTCATTAAAGTCCTTATCTGAGACAACTGTCAAAGCTTCTCCATAGGACATATACCTCTCAGGTTGCCTCATAACCCTCCCACTACATCGAGGCTCCATAGGCTCTAGCTCATGTTGCGGTTCTTCCATTATTCAATCAAAAATAATTTCTGACTAAGGAGTTGGTGTCCTTCCACTTAATAATTCCTCTAGCACAACTGTACTTCTCGGCTATATACTTTTAATATAATCTTCTTTAGAAAATGTGCATTCGTGATAATGAATTTTTTCTAGTCAGTCGTACTGTAGAAGATGTACCCCTTCGTTTCTTTAGGATATCCTACGAACATGTAAAATTCTGAACGACTGGCCAACTTGCCTGTCTTCAGTTTTAGAATAAGTGCTGCGCACCCTCATATTTTAAAATGATTAATAGACGACTTTCATCAATATCATCTTTCATATGGTGTACTATGCACTGTTTTCGACAGAAATTGGTTCAGAATATATCCTGTTGTTTCCAAGGCATATCCCCAGAAGGAATCTGGGAGGGATGAGTAAATCATCATAGATTTAATCATATCTAACAGAGTTTGATTCTTTCTTTTTGACACACCATTTTACTGTGGCTTACCAGGTGTTGTAAGCCAAAAAAGAATACTTTATTCCTTAAGAAAGTCTTCAAACTCTCCTTGCAAATACTCTCTACCACGATTAGATCATAGTGTTTTGACTTATTTTGCTAATTGATTTTCAACTAAGGCCTTATACTCTTTAAAGTTTTCAAAGGTTTCAGACTTTTGACGCAGTAGAAAAACATGACCAAAATGTGAGAAATCATTAGTGAAGGTTATAGAGTATTCATAACATTCTCTTGCTTAGATATTCAATGGCTCACATACATCACTATATATGAGTTCAAGGTATTCAAGACATTGAGTGGCTTTTTCACTTTTTGCTGAAAAATGTATCTTGGTCATTTTACCTTCTATACAGGATTCACATGTGGGTAATGATCCCAGACTTAAATTTTACAAAGGACCATCCTTCACAAATCTTTTAATCATGTCCAGGCTAATATGCTCAAAACGTAAGTGACATAGATAAGTTAGATCGGTTGAGTCAGATTTCAACCTTTTACTATCCTTTTGTGAATCAACATTCACTTCAGTGTCACATATCATTGGAACTATTGGTTTTATGTAAAATAGTTTATTTATCAAACGTGAAGTAGTAATTAAGCAGTAATTTCTAACAATACCAATATCTTTATTAATGAAATTCACATTGAATCTTTGTTCAATTAAACTAACTACTGAAATAAGGGTTTCCCCAAAATATCAAGGTATAATAAACATCACGTAAAAACAAATAACCGTTATCAAGTTCCAAGTGATACAACCAATACTAGTGTTATATTGTTATATTCCCCATACAGACGATCAACTCGGCCAAAATATCTACTAGAGATAATCCAGGAAGTTGCCTATCTAATGGTTATCGACTCCACAGTGATGAGACTTGTCTCACAACATGTCCCCCTTGCAGTGCTATAACCATTTGCAACTTTTGAGTTCTGCTTTTTACCTCTCCAGTCTTGCTCTTGCCCTATAAAAACAAAACTCAGCGGCTTACAACTCCTTCATAATCTCAGGAAGCGAGTACCTAAACTTATTCATCAAGTAATTAAGTTTGAAGTTCTCGAAGGTATCTTCCAGAGTATCTAGGATCATATCTACCTGAGTCTCGCCATCAACCTCAACACTCATGATCTCCATTTCATTCAAATAACTAATGATTATCATCATATGGTCTCTGACAAGAGTTCTATGTTTTATCCTGCAGTTCACAAGGATTCGCACAACTGATGGTTTGGCTTAATGACCATGATCTCCTAACATTTTGATGATGTTCAACATCATATCAGCGGTGATTTCCAAATTCTGATGTTGTTGTTGCAACACATTGCTAACAAAAGCCAAGATGTAATATCTGGCTATCTCATCAGAACGTAGCCAAGAAGCATACTCATCATTTTCTTCTCGAGTCGATTCACTAAAACGCTCAAAGGAACAAGGGGTGGTGAGCACATACTTGTGCTTTTCAATAGTCAGTTCGATATCAAGATTGTGTTTACAATCACCGTAATTATCACCAGTTAATATTGTTCGCGTTTAAGATAGTTGAGAATATGGATATTGACATGATTATTGAAAAGAATAAATAAAGCGGTGTAAATAATTACTCAATTGTTTAGGAAAGTATGATGCATGATGCAACTACTTAAATATTTAAAAATCCATTAAAACTATTTCCTCCATGATGTTATGATAAAAAATGATAGCTTGTCTCATCGAGAGATGAAATCCAAATTATCTTCTATCGGATCGAGACTCTTCTCATTTGGTTAACGCTCAAATGTCTCTATATCTAACTTAACCAATTACCAATGATTTTGGTCACCTTGGCCCGATTGACTAGCTCATAAGTAGGGATTTCAATGTGCTTCAATATAAGTGCTTAACCAATGCATCGACTTTGAAAAATTGGTATGGACTAACAATCTATCTATAGGACAGCCCTGCCCCTCCACTTCCTTTAGAAGTCTTAGTTTCTCAAGTAACTCGATGACTCAAAGAGACACGACTCCAAAGTTTCTTCCATTGAAGAGGAGACCGCTATAGGCGATTCGTAACTATTCCCTGTGGCACGATCAAGTTTCCGTTGGAGACCTTGAGAACGTTTCAATGTAAACGACTCTCCCACTTAGTTTAAAAAGAACTTCGGATTTTTAGTTGTTTTTCAAAATATAACTTTTATTAATTTGAAAAACGTGATGAAATTTATAAATCTTTTATTTAATGTTAAATCTCAATTAAATTTGAAAAACATGATGAAATTTCACATTATAATTAAATTATAACCATTATAATTAATCTACAATGATCCATGTACATGCTACATAACAATTTGATATTGGCATATCCCTAGTTCTATATGTCATGTTATATAATGATGCGCGATTAAAATTAAATCATACATTTAAAATTAACCTCGCTATTGGCACATTTCTAATTACAACCCAAAAGAATAATAAATTACAAATTAATTTACTAATCTTCATGGCATCTATAATTATCTATTTGTCCTTCAGATCGCCACTCTTTGCAAAAGTACATTCACATTTTAATATAATATTTAAAATTTAAAATTTAAATTTCAAATTCAAAATTTCAAATTTCAAAACTTTAAAATTTAAATTTTGATTGAAACTCTTTAATTAAGGAAAACTATTTTCTAATTAAATAATCTCATTAATTATCCTCTTTTAAAAAAGTAAAAGATAAACAGATAACATTGATAATTATCTTTTAAATTTAATTTTCAAAAGATAAAAAGATAAAGTAAATAATTATCTTTGAATTTAAAATTATCTTTTATCCGTTTAAAATTTAAATTCAAAATTTCAAAGATAAAAAATAGGATACATATTATCACGGCAAGATTTCTTAAACCCTAATCGTTATCGCCTATGGTTTCACAAACCTTAGTCACCATGTAGGGCATGAGAGTGGGCAGCGGTGGCGAAAGACGCAGGAACAGTACCGGCGGACATCTGAACAGTAACTCCAGTGTGAACAGTAATTCCAAATTAACAGTATTTTCAGTATGAACAGTAATTCTGCGTGGACAGCGTGTTCTGGTGACTTCTCGGTGGTTGTCCGGTGACTTCTCAGCAGCGGTTTCTGGCGATGGTATCGAGGCAACGATGATTTTACATCAAAATTATAAAATTATAACTTTTGCAACAAAATAAATTACATAAAATTCTATGCCTCAGATTCGACGTACATCAATTCTGAATTAAAATAAAAACTCATAAAACCAATAGTTAGGGATCCAATCACGTAACTCATTCAAAACAGTTTTGAATATATCATACAAAATCATATGCCAATATCTACAAAATTCACGATACGTTCGTAGCAAATATCAATATGAATAATCAAGAACCTATTGCTTTGATACCAATGGCTATAACCGGCTAATTTTAAAATTAATGAGAAACAAATTTGAACCACGAACGGTTCGTGGACGGAATATCAATTTTTTTAATTAACTTATTTAATCAAATTAAATAACTTAAAATCAAACAACGTGTGATTATGCATATACGACATAAAATGAGAAGATAAGGTTAGAAACATTTTTTTACTTATACCTTGTATCGGAGAATTATGAGCTCGCGGAAGTCCTTCGAGCGTTTTTTGTGTTCTTCAAGTTTCGGGATCCGAATCACGAACTTGAACTCCAAGAATGATTTGTGAATTTCGTCCATCAAAAATCACTTGAGTGTGGGCTCTCAAAACGATCGAAGAAGAAAAATCGAAAATTTTCTCCTTCAATTTTATATTTTAGCCGCAATCACTAGGGAGGGGGAAATGTTTTTCTCCTTTGCTTTTTAACAAACAACTGTATCTTATCCGATACCTATCTGCAATCATATTACTATTAGATAATGATAAAATGTGATCTTTTATATTTATAAATATACCCATATATTTTAAATTTCTGAAAATTCACCTGAGTATTCATAATTGCCAAAAATTACAATTTTCTCTAGAGTTTGAGTTCTATCGAGATTTATCAATCCGATTGATAGATTAAATTGATCATCACCCATCACATATAAGTGTAGGAAATATGTTTTGGCACCAAAACACATTTTGATCCAATTTACTTTTTTTTTCTATTCCTGTTCTCATGAGATATTTCTGAGACCGAATGAACTCACATAAAAAAGCTAAGGATTCAAATACCTGGTGAATTCATCTCCATAAATTTCTAACCTATTTAATTCTGACATTGTAGGTCTCCACTATAGGTTCGATGCCGAATCAACTCTTGATTCATGCGCTTTACATTTTCTGTTAGTGTAAATAAACTCTTTTTATTTTTACAGTCCACAGAATATTTTAACATAATACCCATCGTGAATATCTGAACAAGAACGGAATGTAAAATTATCGTTTTACCCCTCTTGTTATTATTTTCTTAACTCCTTTATTAACTGTGAATAAGAAAGACATAATAGTGAATTGTCTCGTACAATTCACAAGTTCTAATCAATTATTCAATTCATTGAATTACTTGGTCAGGTTAATTTATTCACACATTCATCAATAAAGCATAAGATGATATTGTTACTTTCACAATCGAACCAAGAATTTTCATATTTGTGAATCACGTAACTCCAACTTAATTGAATTACAATCCCAACAGCCGAGATATTACCTGCCAATTTGAACTCATTCATTTAACCTATCAAATATTGCAACTAACTATGTCAAGCTACGTATTCACCTCAGGATTAATGTAATTACGAAAATACCCCTAAGGTGTAACAATTAGATTTAGAGCTAAGTAAACGAAATTGGGATCTAAACTAATTTGTTATCAGTCTATTCAACATGTTCATAACATGTCTAGGTTAACCGTTTGAGTCTCCACTCCCATACCCCAAGACTGACATCCATTGGTTCAATTTAATAGTCGTAATCGGATTTAATTGCCCAGTCGATACTAAGGCTGCGAATATTGTTCTGAATTTTCTCAGAAGAGTTCGTCTGGAGACACATCTGTCTTCACTTTTCATTCATTGATGAAAGTTCCAACACTTGAGTAATTTATAAAAACACTTTAATAAAATTTTCAATTTATTCACAAGAATTCAATAATATTAATATCTGAGAGATAACTAAATACAAATAAATAGTTATTACACGTTACTTTATGGACATATTCCAACAATATCCATGAACAATATTTTCATAATTTAAAAGAAAAATACATGTGGCTCATGACTTGGCGAATGCCATAATCATATTTGTGTATTATTTAGACAAGAACTTCTCTAATTGGTTTTTAAGTTTGGAAGAAGTTCAAACTCTATTCTATTGAATGAGATGTTGATTAAAAAAAATTGCACATTCCATGTACAATAAAGGTTTTTAAATTAATTTTATGTCTCCTACTTATAAAATTTTGAGATATTAAATAATAACATTGCAAATCACAAATTTCTATATAAGAAAATTATGTTTCTCATTAGATACAGTGAATCCTTATGATAATTTTATTTGATGATTTATAAGTTACTCTAATTTCTTTTGATAAGTTTTGACCAAATTGGGGATAGTATTTTAATTAACTGTCAAAGTTATGGACTTATGGTAATGGAAATATAAGATAATGTCCATTTAATTTATTGGAATGATTGGCTTATACGATGTATGTGTCATATACTTTATGATGTGAAGCAGATACATGATTTAAGTATATTATCATGCTCATGATCAATGCTATTGAGATATGAATTTCAGTATACATATATGCATGTAGGTATACTGAAAGGATACAAAATGATCATTAAGTGTATGTAGCACATAAGTTGATATTTATGTGCAATAATATCCAAGAATATATACAACTATCATTTGTGTTTGCAAAAGTGCAAACTCAAGTTATTATACATATATGAGCGTCAAGCCTTCATAAGTGTATGTAGCACATAAGTTGATATTTATGTGCAATAATATCCAAGAATATATACAGCTATCATTTGTGTTTGCAAAAGTGCAAACTCAAGTTATTATACATATATGAGCGTCAAGCCTTCATAAGTGTGTGTAGCACATACGTTGATATTTATGTCGCTTACTTGAATTTAATAGTTGTGAGAAGTTATAACGTTACAAAGAATTAAAGTTATGTTGGCGATATGAATTCATGAGATAGTCATGAAGTAATTTTGATGGTCAATATATATGTGACGTACAATGTGCATTATATATGGTGTATATCTTAAATGCAGTATACTATTCTGTTGGCAAGAGAGCCCAAATATTTGACAATAAACTTATTGGATTATTTTTAATAGTGAATGTATAGAAGATAACAAATCCATTTATGAAAGCTTGACGCACATGCAAGCAAATATTAAGAATCGTCAAGGGGAATGAGACTGAAGATAATCATCATAATGGACGTCCAGCCTTTGTGATTGGAGATCCCATGAATGAGGTTAATGGGTAATAACGAAGTTGTAGTGTAGCTAGAAGAGCACTATGTTTATATATGAGGAGTATTTTATGATCTCATTCCTATGGTGATAATACTCATAATTGTGATTGTTAAGGAAGAATATACATTCAGAATGAAATCAAGGCATGGATATTGTAGGGTTTTTTATGGCAGATCATCCTTAGAAATACTCATGAGACAAGATACGTGCACATGACCGTCAATCATGCAAAACATACTAGAACCTAATACAAATGCTCGTATTATGTGTGTGGTATATGGAAGTTTGGCTAAAGGACCTAGTACAAGACTTAGTTCACTATGGTTCCTTCGATGGAAATTTACCAACGCTAAGTGTAGGTTCAAACCCGGAAGGTACCTACACCCAGTGCATAGTAAAGATGATTGAATGTAGCTCCTTGTCATGTCAAGCAGCTCCTTGAAAAATGAAGTGGCTTCCTTGCTGGTAGAGAATGTAGCTCCTTATCATGGCAAGCACCTTGGATTACCTTCAGTTGTGGGGGTTGGTAAAAGGGGTCTCCTAGATTTTGTGCTTTCAAAAGCAAGAACAATGATGGGTAGATTGAGGGAAAAATAATTTCTCAATAGGAGGTAAGGAAATTTTAATTAGGGCCATTATTCAATCTCTTCCTACCTACTCGATGGACGTGTTCAGATTACCTTCCTCCTTGAAAGAGGTGAGTGCGGCAATTGCTAAGTTTTGGTAGGGCTCATCGTAACAAACAGAAAATTACATTGGTCAGCATGGAAAAAATGTGCATACCAAAATATTAGGGAGGATTGGGATTCAAGTCCTTGGAGATTTTCAACCAAGCCCTCTTAGCAAAGAAAATTTGGCTCTTTATGTCAAACCCACACTCTTTGGCTGCCTGGGTTTTAAAAGTGTGATATTTTCAGAATGATTCGATTCTGGATTGCGAGGCAAAGAAGGGTTGTTCTTTTCTTTCGAGGAGCTTATTGTGGTGTAAGGAGATTATTTGGAAGGGTGTTTGATGAAGGGTTAGGAATGGGCATTCGGTTTGGGTTTTTAGTAACCCGTGAATACCTAAGCCAACGAATTTCTGCACAATATCCCAGGTGAACATAAAAAAAACCACCCAAGACACGTTTGCAGAAAGAATGCCAAAGTGGGGAACCTTCACTTCCAGAACGGGTGACTATCACTTTTGGAACGGATGGACTGTCGCTTCTAGAACGGGTGACTATCACTTCTAGAACGGGAGACTATCACTTCTAGAACGGGGGACCATCACTCCCAGAATGGGAAAGAACAACAGAATGGGTACTGACATCTCAAGAATGAGAGATCATCACTTCTAGAATGAGAACCGACATCTCAAGAACGAGGAATCATTACCTATTAGACATGACATAACATCAGAATAAAAAGAAGGGTTCAGAGTGACAGTTAAGTAGTTGTGATTGACTGGCTCGAATCAGGAGGAACCACCAAGTGGCTATGACTGATTGAGTTGCTGAGGATAAAACAGCTAAAAGGAATGGGAAAAGTAAAAGAGCCCCCACCTGAAAGCAATCTCATCAGCCAAAAGCATAAGGAATGTGATCATCTTTTTTTTATTATTATAATTATAAGACCTATAAGTAGGCTCATGTAAAAAGAAGAGGAGGCGAGGAAGAGACCTAAGTAAATCTCACCTAAAGACGCTGCACTTCCTCTCTTCTCTCATCAACAATTGTGTAAAATCCTTTACACCTGTGAATATCAACCATCTACCCGTGGTTTTTCTTCCCTTTTAGGGTTTTTCACGTAAATGATGGTGTATATATTCTCTCTTTCTCTCTTTAAATTATGATCTTTATTATTTGTTCGTAGTGGGTTTTCCATACCGAAAAAATCCTTTACATTTTGGTGCTTTCATTGAGACCAAGAGAAAAACTCGAAGAAATCCCTCCCAAAATGCCAAAAAATCAAATCAAACGTCTCCTCAACAACAAAAGCGGGAACAAAAACATCAATGGGTTGGAAGCAGATATAAGAATGACAACAAGTACAAAACTGGAAATGGAACAGAAAACAGTATACTCATTCATTTCATATTCGATTGACTAATTTCTTTTACATCATTATCAACTTCTTAAAAAAAGGAGACGAGAACTTATTTGACTCATGATAAACGAAGTTTTGAGTTTTAGTTTTAATTGGATTTAAAGTTTTGAGTTGAAATGACTTGAGAACGGAAAGTCTCAAGAACGGGAAAATTCTGAGAACGGGAACAAAGTTATCTTCAAAACGGGAACATAAGTAGCTTGAAACGAGAATAAAATTAGCTTGGCAATAGAGAAGTTCTGAGAACGGGAAGAGTCTCAAGAACTGGGAATAGTCTCGAGAAACGGGAAAAATGTTAGAATTTCAAAACAAAAAATATGAAAGGATTTCAGAAAAGAAATTCATTAGAAAATAAAAAAAGAGTTAGGAAGGAATTTCAGAGCAAAAACTCCAAAATAAAAAGCTAAGCAAAGAAGACCACGTTCAAACGTCTTAGGAAGGGAAAACCAAGGAGGCTGCGTTCAAATGTTTTAGAACGGGAAGACCAAAAAAGGAAGCTATGACTTCAGAAAATTCAGTCATTCAAAAGGAATTTATGAGTGCAGGAAAATAAAAAATGAACAAACAATTAGAACGGAGACATCCTGACTACGGGAACATAGACATTGTGATGATGTGAACAGAAATGTCTTAACAACGGAAGTGACAACGGAAATGGAAATTGAAACTAAAACGAAAAAAGGTGGATGTAAAATTTCATGGCGAGTCACATAACCATAAGGATATGAGAGTGTGTTTCATGGAGAATTTTACGGAATTCAATTTGGAGCTCTCAATCAAACCTTGTGACACAACTCTCTATCTTTTCTTTGACAAAAGAACTAAGGGCGTAAGTCCTTGGGAGGGGCAGTTTATAAGTCCTACTTTCAGAAGGAACTAAGGGCGTAAGTCCTTGGGAGGGGCAGTTAATAAGTCCTACTCTCAAAATGAACTAAGGACGTAAGTCATTGAGAGGGGTAGTTCATGATGTCTACTCTCAGAAGGAACTAAGGACGTAAGTCCTTGGGGAGGGAAGTTCATAAGTCCTACACTTAGTAGGGACTAAGGGCGTAACTTCTTGGGAGGGACAATTTATAAGTCCTACTCTCAGAAGGAACTAAGGGCCTAAGTCCTTGGGATGTGCAATTCATAAGTCCTACTCTTAGAGAAAATTAAAATGGAGTCATGATTCCACTGAAGGAGCCTAAGTCCTTGAGAGTGTCTACGGGCACCATTCTCAGAAGGAAATCAAAACGGGGTCATGATTCCACTGAAGGAGACTAAGTCCTTGGGAGCGTCTACATACGCCATTCTCAGAAGAAAAATTAAATGTCTTTCGAACGGAAAAAGACAATGTCTTCAGAACGGAAAAGTCCACAGAATAGGAAAAGAAATGTCTTCAGAATAGAAAAAGAAATGTATTCAGAAGAGGAAAGTCAGGAGAATGAAAAAGAAAATGTCTTCAGAACAGGAAAGTCTGGAGAACGGGAAAAGAAATGTCTTAAGAACGGCAAAATCTTCAGAATGGAAAAGGAAATGTCTTTAGAATGAGAAAGTCTGAAGAACGAAAAAGGAAACGTATTCAAAATGGGAAAGTCTAGAGAACGGAAAAGGAAATATCTTAAGAACGGGAAAATCTTTAGAACGGAAAAGAAAAGAAGTTGAGAAAAGGACTTCAGAACAAAAAAAAAAGAAGTTAAAGAAATACCTTCAGCTCAGTAAAGAAACGTTGAGAAAAAAATAGGTGAGTAAAGAAGGGCAGAAAAAAAGAGCTAAAGAATGGAGCTGAGCAAAAGACAACCAAGAGTATAGGAAAAATAAGCTAGAAAAGGAAGGAAAAAATTGAAAGCGGAAAAAGAAAATAAGAAAATGGGAGAAACTCTATTGATAAACCCATAGTAAAAAGAACGGAAAGACAATGCAACGAATGAAGGGAATGTAATCATCATTGACAAAGAGCTGGCAAAAAAGTTAGTCGACAAACGCAAAACACGTGAGAACAGAAATGGGCAGACGTAACAACATAATAAGAAAGGACAAACCATTACACCTCAATAAGTGAAACTTATTGAGTCTAATGGGGGGGGGGCAAATGAATAGGAAAAAGCCATCCAAGACACATGTGTAGAAAGAATTCTAAAGCGGGGAACCTTCACTTCTAGAATGGGTGATTATCGCTTCTGGAACAGGGGGACTATCGCTTCTGGAACGGGTGACTATCGCTTCTGGAATAGGGGATTATCACTTTCAGAACGGGGGACCATCACTCTCAAAATGGGAAAGAACAACAAAACGCAAACTGACATCTCGAGAACGGGAGATCATAACTTCAGAATGGGAACCGACATCTCGAGAACGAGGAATCATTATCTCCTGGATAGGACAGAACATCGGAACGGAAAGGAGGGTTCTGACTCACAATCAAGTGGTTGTGATTGAATTGCTCAAACCATGAGGAACCACCAAGTGGCTATGACTGATTGAATCAGTGAGGACAAAACAACTGAAAGGAATGAGTAAAGTAAAGGAGTTCACGCCTGAAAGTAATTTCATCAGCCGAAAGCATAGGAAATGTTATTATTATTATTATTATTATTATTATTATTATTATTATTATTGCAAGGCCTATAAGTACAAGCTCATGTAAAAAGAATAGGAGGCGAGAAAGAGACCTAAGCAAACCTCAACTAAAGATACTGCCATTCCTCTTTTCTCTCATCAACAGCTGTGTAAAATCCTTTACACTTGTGAATATCAACAATCTCCCCATGATTTTTCTCCCCTTTAAGGATTTTTCACGTAAATGATGGTGTCTTTACTCTCTCTTTTTCTCTTCAAATTATGATTTTTATTATTTATTCGTAGAGGGTTTTTCATACCGAAAAAATCTTTTACACTAGGGAAATGGAAACACAGACCTGAAAGTGTCTGATTTAATTGTGAATGGGGATTGGGAGTTGAATTTAATCAACCAATTTCTAAAATTTCATTGATAGGGACAACATTATTCGAATCCTGATCCGAA
This sequence comes from Datisca glomerata, assembly GCA_003255025.1. Classification (NCBI taxonomy): domain Eukaryota; kingdom Viridiplantae; phylum Streptophyta; class Magnoliopsida; order Cucurbitales; family Datiscaceae; genus Datisca; species Datisca glomerata. The sequence goes on along the minus strand of QANY01004257.1, from coordinate 881,806 downwards.
GAGATGGAGCAGAAGATAAGATAATATGGCATCACGAAAACAAGTCCTTTATTTGGTCAAAAGTGGTTACATCTTGCCTTGAATCTAAAAGAGGCTGGCAACACTTCGAATGGGAATCCCTTTAGGTGGTGGTGGAAAAATTTATGGAACTTAATTGTGCCTAACAAGATAAAAATTTTCTTGTCAAAATCCACATTTGATTTCATTCCCCCGGGTCTCAATTTGGCTCGCCGCAAAGTTCGGATGGGTATTCATTGTTTTGCTTGTGGACGTGTTGACTCTATGTTCATGTATCTTTTTCTGCCCTTTATTTGCAAAGGTGTGTGGTAAGGAGATTTATTTCTTTTCCATCCCTAAGAAGAGTCAGATGTGGTCTAGAGGTATTTTATTTCTGCGTTTTGCTTGAATTTGAACACCCAGGAGGTACGCATGTAGACTTTCATTTGCTGGAGCATCTGGTACTTTCGTAACAATGTGATTCTCCATTCTCTCTCTAATCCGTCGGCCTCGGGTATAAGAACATGGGTTAAACCAGATTTGGGTAGCTTGAAGCTAAATGTGGATGGGGCGATTGGCAGTCAATGAGGGAAGAAATGGGGGATTTGATCAGGAACCATGAAGGTGAGGCCATCTGTGCTTTTTCAACAAATCTCCTTGGATCCTTTTCTCCGGCGATAGTGGAAGCTCTAGCTTTGAGAGAGAGCCTGCTTTTGGCTTTAAACAAAAACATTCAGATGGGCTTGGTGGAATACAATTCTTTACCGTTGATCCAAGACTTGGGTGCTCGAACGGAAGACTATTCAGAACTATGAGGTATTATTGAGGAATGCAAGAGTCTTTTGGAGTCCTTACATAACCCTTTGTGCTCCCATTATCCTCGTACAACTAATGAAGCAGCTCATCGTCTGGCTCATTGGGGTCTTACAATTTCGGGTAGCCAGTACTGGTCTTATGATAGGTTTTCGTGCATTGCAGATGTTCTTTGGTCTGGCGCTTTGTAATCTGTCTTTAGCTTTATGCTAGTATAAAGAAAACATATATATTCCAATAAATATTTAAACATGGTACATTGATTATGAAATTCTACAAACATAAATTCTCTAAAACAAAGAAGAAACTTATAAAAAAAGAGAGAAAAACCAGACATAACAATCTTGCTAGTATTTAAACAAAAAGGATGAGAAGCATTAAGGTTAAAATTGTTAGATAGAAGCTTAAAGACACTAATCACAATGGCTAAAGAGTAATTACTTCCTTATATGCTCGTGCAATTAGTTATCAACCAACTGATATCAACTGATATTAGCTGGTCACATCTGCTAACTGATATCAGTTAGCTTACTAACTGAAATTCAGTCACCTCATCAATCTGTGTGATCAAGTTTCTAAGTATTGACCATTGTCAATGTGACAATTTTGATGATGACAAATAAAATGTAGACTAATATTTTATCAAGTGTATAGGTGCTTAATGAAATTAAAATCATGTTGAAAATACTTAATCTTAAATGTTTATGCAAGAACAATAAAGAGCAAATAAAATTGTACGTGACGCGATACACGTGGTATTTTATGAAAGGCATGAACATAACAAATGAACTCCAAATGACCTAAAACAAAATTGATTGAACTCAGAATGCTTCAATGAATAAGGAATCGGAACAGATCGCTCATGAGCAGGAGCAGAAAAGATCGAATCAGACATAAAAGTGTGAAAATGTCACGGGTCAGTTCACCATCAATCCGGTGTCAAAATCGGCTCCGATTTGGAAGGGATTTTGGACACAACTTTTAAAAACCAGATCCACCGATTTGAGACTAGATGGACCGGATTCTACCGAAGGAAACTTTTTCTTTCCATTTTCAAAATTGGATCCGTTGGTGAGAACCAAATTGACCGGTTGCTACTCTGGGAATAACTCCCAAAATCTAGCACCGGTCCTTCCGGTTTCTCAAACCAGTTGGACTGGATCTAGATCCAAAATCCCTATAAAAAGCTATCCCCTTCCCATTCTTCATCCATACCTCTCCACTCCTCTCCTACGAAGCTTATAGTATTTTATTCTTTAAGAGTTTGTGTATTTTGAGCAATATTTTGAGAATTTCTCTAGAGAGAAGCTAGTGAAAATTGTGAGTAAAATATTGAGAATCCACTCTTTGAGAGAGAGAGAAATTTTGTAAGAGATTTGAAGATCTCGACCGAACTGAATTGTCAAGGTCTGATTGGCAACATAAGCCAATAAGGTTTGTAAAGGTTTGCTTTCACCATTAAGAAGATCGCTTGGGAAAAATCTTCAAGAGGGGATCCTTGGAGCGTAGACGTAGGCATAGTTTTCTCGAACCGCGTAAAAATATCGTGTGTAATCTCTCTTCCCTACTCTCTTTATTTTCTACACTCTAATATTTCGCATCATTCTTATCTTTATTTATTTGTTTATTTTACGCATTTAAGCTTCCGTACATTTATTTAATTCGTAATTATTTAAATTGCTTGCTTGTTTATTTATTGTTATATCAATTGTTTATTTGAAGCAATTTATTTTTCAACTATTATTTCTTTTTAAACTATCATTTATTTAAAGGGGTGTCATATCTATCCTACAATTGATATCAGAGCTTGAATGCTCAAATATCTAGACTTAATTGTCTTGAGCTATGGCATCCTCCTTTAATTTTCAACAAGGGCAATCAATTTCAAACCTCTATTTTTCGATGGAGTTGATTTTAATTTTTAGAAAATTAGAATGAGAATATTTATTCAATCTCTTGATTATAATTTGTGAAAAATTATAGAAAATGGTCCTTACGTGCCTAAGTCACGAGATTTGACAAAAAATTATAAAATTAAATTCTCTTTAAATGCTCAAGCTATAAATGCCTTATATTGTGCCTTAAGCAAAAATGACTAAAATTGTATTTGTATGTTATTCTACAAAATATATTTGGCATGTATCAGAAATCATACATAAAGGTACAAATGAGGTTAAAGATTCTAGGATTGATATGTATATGCATTACATGAAATGTTTAAGATGCGTGAAATTTAAAGCATTGGAGATTTGTTTGCTCATTTCAATAGCATTGTAAGTTGTTTTAAGACTCTTGGTAAGACCTTTACTAATAGTGATTTGGTGAGTAAAGTTGTTAGGTCATTATCAACGTCGTGGGAGAACAAGGCAATTCCTATTCAAGAAGCGAAAGATCTTAAGACGCTTTCACTTGAAGAACTCATGGGATCATTGATGACTCACGAAATGAAGTACATGGAAGAGGATGTGGACTATGTAAAATGAGGAAGTCTACAATTTAAAGCCACATCCGTTAAGAGCCAAGGTGAAGATGAAGACAAAGATCTAATGCACTTAACAAAAAGTTTTGAAAACTAATCACGAAGATAAGATGCATTTCAAAGAAGAAATCCAAGGAAAAGAAACGTTATCTGCGAATGAAGATGAAAATGTACATATGCGCATAATGGCACACCTTGACAAGGTTAGCAAGCTTAATTTTCATAATAATCTCGATTTTTGAGAATTCACATGAATTTTTTCTTTATTTTTTTATATGCTTTTAAATTTAACTAAAAATTCATTATTATTGCTCATAAATTTTAATTTTTAGTTTAGTCGATGTTTATTCAGTATTATTGAGTGTTACCGTTCTTAATGCTTGTGATTGTCTGGCCAACTATTGCATGATTTTAGATTTAATTCTGAGACAGAGAAGTGATGATTGAATTTTTTCTTTGTCTATAACACCATTAGAATTTCATAAGTTAAAGTAATTATGAATATAGTGTAGCAACTATAATTTCTTGTTCTTAATGAGTTTCATTATATTAAATCTTGACAAAGATGTATGATTTGTATTTTTTATTTATTATTATCGATGCTTGAGAAAGATTGATGATTATATTAGAGAAATTCACTATCAATGTTCTGAATAAACGTTAATAGATTGAGAATTGGAATTTAGAGTATGTTTGGTTTGGTGAAATCGAAAACCCTAGAGTTTTTAACTATTCAAATTTTTTCTTTATCAAATCTTTATCATTTTAGTTTAATTAAAAAATTTTAGTTTAATTAAAAATCTCAAGTTTTTGTCATTCTCAATTCGAATTAAGGTTTAGTTAATTTTAATTATTAATATCAATCAATCATGTAGACGATACTCTATTTTTATAAAAATTTATTACTTGACGACGATAGTGTACACTTGCACTATAAAAAATCCGCAACAAGTTTTTGGAGCCATTATTCTATGGGTAACATTGAGAATGACGAAAAGTTGGGACTTTAATTAAACTAAAACGACAAAGATTTGATAAAGGTAAAATTTGAATAGTTAAAAGCTCTAGGGTTTTTGATTTCACCAAACCAAACATGCTCTAAATTATAATTCTCAATCAATTAACGTTTATTCAGAACATTGATAGAGAATTTCTCTAATATAATTATCAATCTTTCTCATGCATCGATAATAATGAATCAAAAATACGAATCATACATCTCTGTATATAATGAAATCCATTAAGCACAAGAAATAATAGTTGTTATACTAGATTCATAATTATCTCTAACTTATGAAATTCTAAGGGTATTATAAACAAAGAGCAAATTCAATCATCACTTCTCAGTCTCACAATTAAATCCAAAACCATGCAATAGTTGGCCAGACAATCATAAGCATTAAGAACTGATTATAACACTCAAATATGGAATAAACATCGATTAAATTAAAAATTAAAATTTATGAACAATCATGGTTTGGCTACGTCGTAGCCCTAGATAATAAATTTAGAACATACTAGAATAAGAATATATCCTAATAATATTCATGAACATAGAGGAAAAGAGAAGAAAAAACTAGATTTGAGGATGAATTGAAGTTGAGATCCGTCACCCGGTTGGATTCGTCTTCTTTTCCTCTTCAAAAAGCTTTCTCTTCTGCCTCTCACATCTAGAAAGTCCACCAAAAGACCTAAAATATTTTCTTTATACACTAGGTTTCGATAAGGATAAATAGGAGAAAAAGCGTGAAAAATGTTATCGCGCCAGCATCGTGACGCTGGAAGCCAGCGTCGCGGCGCTGGCATTCTGTCTGTCTATACATCGTGCTAGCGTCGCGACGCTGTGAAGTCAGAGCACGGCACTAGCGTTATGTAACGCTGGCCCTCTTGCTCAAGTCCATTCTTTTTGTGATTTTTCTGTTTTTGACTTCCAAATCTTTCCAAATCAATCCAAATGCAATTGAATATTAAACCTACAAGATAGAAATAAAAATATACATTAATCAATTAATAAATCTAAAAGAACTAACAAAAATAAGGTTAAAATTATCTAAAATATGAGTGTAAAATACACTCATCAAATACTCTTGAACTTAACTTTTTGCTAGTCCTCGAGCAAAACAAACCAAATAAAAATTCAAACAAGAAAAACAATAAACACTAATTCTGAAAAGCTAACGAAAGGGTGACGTAGTATTTTTTACTAACTCAACTTGTCTTCGAGATTCCAAAATAACGATAACCCAAGAAAAACTTTTGAATTATGATCATGTAAAAGTCCTGAGTGTATGTGTGTGTCACCTTAAGTCGTCCAATCTTTTAAACTCATATGAGTTTACGCAATCAAGTCTTGTAAAAGCGGATCTAATAATCTATAAATAGATTAGAACTCCATAACCAAATTTTCATGGCACTATCCACTAATGTAGGTAAACCACCTCACTTAGGATCATTAGAACTTTTTTAGGCTTGTAATGTATGGGTAGGGTTTAGGGTAAGATAAATGATATTATTTTGGTTCAATCTTTACCATAGTCACACATGTATTCTAGGAATCAAGAAGTTTAACTCAACTTATCTTGTAACACCCTCAAACTTGTTATTTCACCTCTAGAATAATCGATCAGTTCACCATCAATTTGGTGTCAAAACTTGCTCCACCTTGGAGGAGATTTCAGACATAATTGTTAAAATTGGATCCACAGATTTGGGACTGGGTGGACCAATTTCTACAAAGGAAAATTTTTCTTTTCATTTTCAAAATTGGATGCACCAGTGGGAACCAGATTGACCAATTGCTACTTTAGGAATAGTTCCCCAAATCTTGACCTTTGTCCTTCCAGTTTCTCAAACCAGTTTGGACCGGATCTAGATTTAAAATTCCCTATAAGAAGTCGTCCCGTTCCCATTCTTCATCGACACCACTCCACTCCTCTCCTACGAAGCTTATAGTATTTTATTCTTTGAGAACTTTTGTATTTTGAGCGATATTTTGAGAAATTCTCTAGAGAAAATCTAGTGAAAATTGTGAGTAAAATATTAGGAGATCCACTCCTTGGAGAGAAAATTTTTGTAAGCAATTTGAAGATCTCGACCGAGGTGCATTGTCAAGGTCTGATTGGCACAATAAGTCAATAGGGTTTATAAATGTCTCATTTTCACCGTTAAGAAGATAGCTTGGCAAAAATCTTCAAGGGGGGATCTTTGGAGCGTGGACATAGGGATATATTTTTCAGAACCACGTAAAAATATCGTGTGTCATCTCTCTTCCATACTCTCTTTATTTTCTACACCTTAATATTTTACACTGTTGTTATCTTTATTTATTTGTTTATTCTACGCATTTAAGCTTCTGCGCATTTATTTAGTTAGGTAGTTATTTAAATTGCTTTGCTTGTTTATTTATTGTTATATCAATTGTTTTTTCAAGCAATTTGTTTTTCAACTATAATTTATTTTTAAACTATTTTCCTTTAAATGAGGGCCATACCGATCCTACACTAAGTTCATTTTGTAAGGGTTGTATTACTTCATGTACGACTAGATATCATAGAAATACATGGCCTCCTAGCTTCTCACAGTTTAGTGAGAAACTGTTTCTTTGACAGATTCTCAAATTCTACTCTCTCTCATTTCTTACTTTGTTATATTTCTTACATGGTATCAGAGCTTCTAAGGACAAACGTCCATGACAGAAAATTATTCTACTTCAAATGATTCTCAAAACACCAGTAATGAAACCAATGGTAGCATGATGTTTCCAAACACATTCAATAGTGTAATATCTGTCAAACTTGAGAGAAATAACTACATTCTTTGGAAGTCACATATTGTACCAGTATTCATAGGGCATGGTTTTGATGAAATTATTTTTGGATTGCCTGAGAAACCATAGAAAAAGATGGAAAATGGAAAAGTAGACCCTGAGTATACTTCATGGTTGAGAAAGGATCAAATCTTGGTTGGTTGGTTAAGAGCTTCGATGAGTGAAGCAGTTCTTTGAACTGTTACTCAATATAATAGTTCAGAAGAGGTATATAGATCAGTGGAAAGAAAATTTACCAACCTTTCCAGAGCCAAATTAATGCAACTTAGAACCACCCTACAAACAGACAGAAAAGGTAATGACCTGATAGCAGGATATTGTGAGAGAATGAGAAGGACAACTGATGGATTGATTGTAGCAGGACAAAATATTAGTGATCAAGATTTTATCACATATGTACTCAATGGACTTGGTTTATAGTACGATTCAGTGGATGTTAATATCACTGTAAGAGAAGGAGACCTTACTTTATAAGAAGTGCAATCACTTCTTATGGTGCATGAAAGCAGATTAGAGAAGCAAAGTCAAGAATTGATGTCAATTGTGAAAATGAGTGCAGACATAGCCAAGAATACCAATTTTAAAAGATTTCAGAACGGACAAAATCAAAATCTAGGAAGAGGATTCCATAGAGGACAATTTCAATCAAGAAGAGGTAGTTTCAATGGAAGAAGAGGAGGAAGAGATTTTGGTAGAGGCAATAACAGGGTAATCTGCCAAGTTTGTGGCAAACCTGGTCCCACTGCTTTAGTATGATTTTCTTAGATATAAGAAGAATTCTTATAATGGTCAAGGCAATTCTCAATTACAAATGGCTTCTCATCTTAATCACATAATAGTTTTCCTTCTCAGAGTTCTTTTTCTAACATTGCACCAGCAACCTATATGGTATCTCCATCAGCCTACATGGCCACAACTGATACAGTGAATGATATGACTTGGTATGCTGACAGTGCAATAACTAACCATGTCACCGTAGACCTAGGCAACCTCAACATTGCTCATGAATATGGAGGTAATGAGAAATTGGCTATAAGAAATGGTAAGCAACTTAAATCTCTCATTTGGTTCTTCTTCGCCGCCTTTACCAAACACAAATACCTATTTAAAACTTGAAACCATGCTTAGAGTCCCTGATATTAAAAGAAACCTTATTTCAATATCTAGTCTAACAAGAGACAATGAAGTATATGTGGAATTTCATTCTGATTCTTGTTTGGTGAAGGACAATACAACAAAATCAATTCTATTGCAGGGAGTTCTTAAAGAAGGACTTACTTGCTTACCTATCCTAAAATCAAAGAAGCCTCAGCATTGAGCTGCAACATTCTAAATAGTCCTTTGATCTCAAATAGTTTTTTAGAACCTAAGTCAAAATTAGCTCTTGTAAAAGATCCTTGTGAGTTAGTTACTTTTTTTTTGTTGTAAATCCACTAAAGATGCTCATTGTAAGTTCTCAAATTTCAGTCTGAATAAAAGTTCGTCTTTGTTCTCTCACAATAATGTTAACTCTTATTCTCATCTCTTAGATATATTACATGTCTTGAATAGTGCATGCAAAAATTATACTGCTTTTTGTGCTAACAAGAATAACATAATATCTATATCAAACTCTGATATACAAGGTTGTAAAATTGTTTTTAACATGTGTAAACCAAAACCTAACTTTGAAATCTGGCATAAAAGACTTGGTCACCCTTCTTCTAGAATTCTTCATCATGTACTCAAAATAAATTCATCTTTCAATGTTAGAATGTCCAATTCTGATCCTTACTTCTATGATGCCTGCCAAAAAGGAAAAACCCATATTTTGCCCTTCCCAAACTCTGAAACGATCTCTTTAAATCCTTTAGATCTTGTCCATATTGACCTTTGGGGCCCTACACCCTATCCTTCTAAAGAGGGTTTCAGGTACTATATATGTTTCCTTGATGATTACTTAAAATATGCTTGGCTATATCCTTTAAAACTAAAATCAAAATCTTTAGAGATCTTTGCAGTATTCAGAAGACTCATTGAAAAAAAATTGCAAAAAATAATCAAAGTTATTCAATCGAATCGGGGAGGGGAATTTAGACCATTTGCTAAGTTCTTACAAAGTTAAGGTATCAAATTCAGATATCCTTGCCCTTATATTCATCAATAAAATGGAAAAATAGAAAGGAAACACATGCATGTAGTGGAGATGGGTCTAACACTCTTAGCTCAAGCTTCTTTACCCCTTTATTTCTGATATGAAGCTTTCCAAACCTTCATATACCTGATAAACAGACTTCCTACACCTACATTACAGTTCTTATCTCCCTATGAAAAATTGTTCAATCAAAAGCCTAATTATTCTCATATCAGAACCTTTGGTTCCGCATGTTATCCTCATTTGAGACCATATAACATGCATAAATTAGATTTTCATACATTATGTGTGTATTCTTGGGATATTCTACTGAGCACAAAGGTTATAAATGTTTGCATAGGTCAGGGAAGGTATACATATCTAGGAATGTAGTCTTTAATGAACATTATTTTCCCTATAAATAGATTTTTGTCTTCTGTATATCTGGAAAAATCCAAATCCGGTACTCCTTCATTACCTGTTATCTTTCCTTTTTCATGTGTTAAAAACAATTTTACAACCTTGGATCAGAATAGGGACATGCTTCTCAGTTCACCAAGAAATCCCACTGTAAGTACTAATTCTTCTTCTCAAGAACAGATTGAAAATCAATGTATTGATATTGTTCCTTCCGTTAGCACTAGACCATATTTTCCTTCTATTGCAGATACCTTGTCATAGATCTTCCCATTGAACCTATCACTCAACCAAACTTACCAACTCAAAAATAGTTCTAAAGCCTCTACTCACTCCATACAGACCAGGTCCAAAAGTAATATCTTTAAGCCAAAAATTTACTCAGCCACAAACACCCTTTGTCCACTTTTTCATTTCCTTTTGAACCAAAGATTGTGATGCAAGCTCTCCTTGATCCAAATTGGAAGAGAGAAATGCTGGAGGAATTCACTACTCTAATATAAAACTAGATTTGGGAGTTAGTTTCTTATCATCCATGTATGTCTGTTTTAGGCAACAAGTGAATTTTTAAGCTTAAATTACACTCAAATGGCAGCATTCAGATGTATAAGGTTTGGTTAGTAGCCAAAGGGTATCACCAAATAGTTGGTATTGAGTTTTCAGAAACATTCAGTCTTGTTATCAAGCCAACAACAGTTAGAACAGTTCTTCATCTAGCAGTGAGTTTTGGCTGGGAAATCAGGCAATCAGATGTTAATAATGCCTTTCTCAATGGCATTATTAATGAAACAAATTTCATGGTTCAACTTGAAGGATTTGAGGATCAAACCAAGCCTTCCCATGTGTGAAAACTGAAGAAAGCCTTGTATGGGCTACAACAGTCCCCAAGAGCCTAGAATGAAAGATTCAAAACTGTTCTTATTCAATGGGGTTTCAGTAATGCAAGATCTGATACATGATTATCTGTGTACAATCATGCTTCTACGGTCATGTATATTTTGCTTTATGTTGATAACATGTTATTATTGGAAATAATTCTTCTCTACTGCATAAAGTGATATCAGATCTAAATAATCTATTTGCTCTTAAAGACCTTGGATCTCTACACTATTTCTTAGGAGTGGAAGTTTTTCTGAGACACGTCTGGTATGGTTTTGTCCAATACTAAATACATTATTGACTTGTTGAAAAGAACCAAAATGGAATGAGCTAAACCTGCTCCTTCCTCAGGCTGTGTTTCCTGCATCTTGTCTCTTACAGCAGGTGAACCAATGCAAGATATTATCTTGTTTAAAAGCACTATGGGGGCTCTACAATATTTGTCTTTAATTAGACCAAACATTGGGTTTATGGTGAATAAACTCAGTCAATTGCTCTATCAACCTACTGAGTTACATTGGCGAGCAGGTAAGAGTATACTTAGGTATCTCAAGGGTACCATTTCAGAAGGATAACACTAGCAACCTTCAAATTCTATGGTCTTCTAGGCCTTTTCAGATGATGATTGGGCTGGTAATGTGGATGATAAGAAGTCTATTGGCGCATATATGATATTTTTGGGAGGAAACTTGTTGTCTTTGTCATCTAAGAAGCAAAATGTTATTGCAAGGTCCAGTGCTGAAAGTGAGTATAGATCTATGTCAAATGCAGCAGCTAAAATAGCTTGGTTCTAGAGTTTACTTTCTGAGTTAGGATTTCATCTCAAACAACCTCCTATCTTATGTGTGGATAACATTAATGCTATTGATTTAGCTTCTAACCCAGTTCTCCACAGTAGAACCAAGCATGTTGAGCTTGATATTTATTTTATCAGGGACAAAGTACAACAAAGACAACTCCTGACTTACTCATAAAGACTCTTTCTACTTCCAGATTTTTGTACTTGAGGACTAAGCTCAAGATGATTCCATCCCCCTTTCATTTGAGGGGGGATGTTAAAGAGAAGCTTGAAGACACTAATCACAGTGGCTAAAGAGTAATTACTTCACGTAATTGGTCATCATCTGCTAACCAATATCAGTTGATATCTGTTAGCATGCTAACTGAAATTCAGTTAGCTTCATCAATTCGTGTGATAAAGCTTCTAAGTTCCATGCGTAAGAGTTGTATTACTTCATGTACGACTAGATATCACATAGATACAAGGTCTCCTAGCTTCTCATAGTTTAGTGAAAAAATGTTTCTTCTCTAGTTCTACTCTCTCTAATTTCTTACTTTGTTTTAGTTCTTACAAAAATGAAGGAAAAACAATCATAGGTTGGCAAAAGGATTTAGAGAAGTTTTTCCACGGGAATTTAACAAATGATAATCCAAAATTAATTAGGCAAAATCGAATTTTGAAAAGTTGATTGTTGCGATGTTTATCCTTCGTTGCATAACATTTTATGGAGCATGCTCAACTTTATCTCTTATCAGACTTTCAATTTCCTCCAATTTGTAAAGCCCTCCATTTGGTTCTACTCCTACATTTTTCAAAATTGTTAGTCAAAAGGACTCCCTAAACGGTACAAGAAAATAGCTTTACGACGATGTTTTTTTTCTGTCGCGACGGTTTTGAATCGTCGAGATAGCTATTCCGAGGATTCTCAAACTGTCAGGATTTTCGCCGTCGGGAAAACTCTTGCGAAAGTTTTTGCAACCGTTGGAGTACCGTCGCGTAGACAACCTAGGCGACGGTTAGGAAACGTCGCCGTAACCATCATCGTAGAACTAAAATCGTCATCATAGACTACCTATCACGACGATTAGAATACCATCGTCGTAGACTTCCTATTTCGACGGTTAGCAAACCGTCGTAATAGACTACCTAATGTTTAAAAAAAAATTCTTAGAGGTTTATCTTATCTGGGCTTTCACCAACAACTTCATACTCTGTCCGGTTAAGTATTTGGCTGCCACGAACTTCTCTCCAACTGTTTTTATGTAGCTAACAAAGATTTTGAGATTTTTAATGTTATCCCTTCAGCCAACTAAAAGAATAAAACATTCAAAGACAACAAACATCTGGAGTTACAAAAATTTACTTATTTTCAACTCTAAATCATAGCTATATAAATTGAACACAAATATTTCACAAAGACATGTTGAAATCCAACCCAATCTCATTAGATAACCAATTTAATCTAGCTCGCATCTTACATGTGTTCTCAAAAGGATAAAAGTTGTAGCTGTATCTAAAATTGAATTGTACTAAGAAAAAAAAACAGAGAAATTGAATTATAAAGCATATAATTTGGGACACAGTTCCTATCTCCTATAGGTTAAGCATCAAACTGCAGATTCTAATTATACAAAAAACATTCATATTCTTATTATAATAGAATAAGTTATTTTGCGTTAATAATAACGTAAGTCAGTCACTTATGCCGATGTTCCAAAAACTAATTAGTTGTGAAGAAAAATCAAACACATTCAATTCTAGAATTATATGAAAATAGATGAGAATTAACGAAAACAAAACGTGTTCTTAAAAATAGGTTCTTAAATATTTCTATATAAGAGAACACAATCAAAGAGATAAACAAATAAATTTATTAAATGAATTTATTTGTAATAGAATGTAATATACAGTAATTGAATTAGTTAATTTAATACAACAAATTTTTGAAGCAGTTAATCAAATACAACAAATTTTTGTTTCAAAGATGACACTGAAAAATCAGCAATATAACCTTTGCTCACAAAGTAAGGCAGATTGAGTAGTGTATCAAAAAACTATAAACATTATTCTACAACCTACAAACACAAATAAAAATATTCATCAGCCATAATAATTATACATAATAACACTAAGCACAATTTATACAACTAAACACAACAACAAACATCTGTAAACCAGAAACTTGCGCAAAAGCAAATAATAACATCAAATAAAAAGAGTATTCAATAGAAACATATTAAAGTCATAAAAGTCCTACATTGCTATCCAACATTCTTAACTATTGAAAAAATGATTGCAAAAATCTAGAATGTAATAATGCTTAATTTTGTAACTTAGCCTAGAATTAAAAAACATGACTGATATAAGATAGCACAAAAGTAGCAGAATATATCCACAAAATACTTCACAAAAAATACCATCACATACCTATAACAATATTAAAAAAACACCATCACATACCTATAAAAATTTCAAATAGTCATGAAAAAGGCATAACGAGAAGACAATTTGGAATTTTACTTTTTTTTACGTTTATCTGTCAAGGCCGCGAAATACTAAAGTGCTTTCAATGAAAGCATATAATTTGGGACGAAAAGTTCCTATCTCCTACAGGTTAAGCATCAAACTGCAGATACTAATTTGCGTCACAAAATCAACCAAAACAGATTCAAGTTCCGACATGGAGAAGATGCACCTGAAGCAAAACAGAAAATCAAACTATCTGTCATCTGAAATCACAGCTTCGGCTGCGACAACAGAATCCATGACAAGAATTTCATCCAGTTCTCTATCGTTTTAATAAGATAAATAACCAGAAACATTTTTTTAATGTGGTATTTCAAAGTTAGCTACATTAAGTACATATATTTGCATTTCATAAATCAGCGTAGAGTAGTACATTAGTAATTGACAAATGTCTAAGGTATTTAATCAAAACAGCCAACCATGTCAAATTTAAACAAAAGATCCAAGCTCTCAAAAAGACCAACAAACTTGTTTGGAGACCAATATGTGTATTGAAATTATCCATGTATAACCAATAGACACACTTATTTCTTAAAAGTACCATTGACAACACAAGTCTTGGGAAATTCTCTAATAATAAGGATTGTGTTTATGAAACTACCAATCTAAAGATATTTTACTGTGCATCATTTTAATTACTTACAGTTTACATATTTGGGTTTATGAAGAAGGTGAGAAGAACAATACCTCAGCTGAACCATTTGTTTGTTTCTTCTTAGTTTTTTGCGAAGCAGGTTTTTCTCCCTCTTTCTTAATGTTTCCATTTGCCTTTCCATCAAGATGTTTGATGGATGTCTTTTGAGACTCATTCAAATTAACTTGATCACTTTTCCCTCTGCATTCTTCACCAACATTTTTACAATCAACAGCTCTGCAGGTTGCTTATTTCTCTTACATTCTTCCTCGTATTCTACCTTTTTGCGAAAGGTGCTTGTTCAATATAAAGCAACTAACAAGTAGACTAGGAAAAGATTAGATCACCATTATCAGATATAAAAAATCCAAAGATAAATCAAAATTAAAAAATCATAGGCTTCAAATTAGATATGTAGTTCATTAAAAGAGACCACTTTTGATCTGATGATAGCCTAATGAGACCTTGATCACACTCATTTTTTTCATCTTTCTCTCTCTAGAAAAAATTAGGCAGAAAGAAAGAGAAAAGAAACACCCTCGAAAATCCTACCTATCTGTCATTTGAAATCAAATAATGAAGAATCGAAAGTCCTACCTAAGTGATACACGGCGACAAAGAGCATGCAACATCTTCAAACCCTAGACCACCACAACCATCCCCATATTCACTCTTTTAATTTATTACACAAACCCAAAAGAGGTTCTCACTGAAGAGGGGATCAAGACTGTACGAGAGAAACCTTATGTGAGAGAGGCTTAGATCTGTCGTGAGAAGAGACTGCTCGTGAGAAGAGATCAGATCTGCACAAAAAAGACTCATGGGCTGTGAGAGATACACAGCGTGAAAGAGAGACTGCTCGAAGAGGAAGACCTACTTGAGAGAGAGAGAGACAACTCGAAGTGGAATACCTGTGTGAAAGAGAGAGAATGTTGGAAGAAGGATGCGTGAAAGAGAGATCAAAGAGGGGGAGACCTGCGTACAATAGAACCAAGATTTTGATATTTGATAATGGTGATCTTGAACCGTCACAACAGACCCAACAAAATTGATGATTCACTTGAACCGTCGCAACAGACACCAAAAACCCCATAATTGCAATGGTTGAACCAAATCATGGCATAGGGAAGGTTCTGTTGTGACGGTTCAAGCAAACTGTCACTATTGGTAAACCTGTAGCGACGGTTAGAGGAGAGCCGTCGTCATACAAAAAGTCATACAAAAAATATGATTTCCCAAAATAACCTCTGTCGCTTGCTCATTTTTGTAAGAACTTATTGATATAAGTTCATTTTTATTTGTCAAATACTCAAATTTTATTAGCTTACATGCTATATAAATTATATATATCAGTGTTGGAGAATAGAGTTTCTTACAAAAGAATACAATCTATGAGGGCATTTTGAAAAATAATACAATTTGTATTAACTTAATTATATAAAGGAAAATGAAACTAGAAGAGAATGTCTCTGTAGGTTTGGAAATTACAAGCGAGAATTTGTTGTAATTTACTTTAAAAACAAGTACCTCTTTCTCTCAGTTCTCTCAGATGTCCAAGGAGGTTGATTTTAGTTTTCAACATAAGTGCTCTTTTGAAATATTGGTATCGATTACAGACAGATAAAGAGCAAGTCCCATGTTTCAGCCACTGAGCGAACCAACGCATCATGCCGTCAAAGGTAGGACAATCAAGAAATGGCCAATTCGTTTGCACAGCTTCTTTGAGCTTTAAAATCTGTCTTTGGCAAAGAGTATAAAAACTAAATCTTATATCTCCAAAAGATGCTTAAAGTAGGAGAAATATTTGATTTCTTCATTTGACCCTTTTATGTCTTAGTTAAATTTTTTTTTGGCAAAAATAAAAGTCAATTTTTATCTTAGAACAATAGTATAATAGAAAAGGCAAATTATTTTTTACGATTTTTCTCTTAGGTGCACTGAATTGAATTTATTATCAAATAGATTTGCTCAAACTTACATAAATTTGCTCACGCTTACAATTGAAAGTACCTCATAAAGAAAGAATATGTATGGTCAAATTGAAAATACATGAATATGATTAAATTTACTTTCCAAGTTATTGATATGAACAAGTTATTGAATATGCATGAATAATTGTATTAATGCAGTTAATATAAATGGTTGGAAATCATATAAGTTCAATGCATTTGATATAAGGAAATATATTATAAATAGGTACATAGAGAGTTTTCTTTTAATTATTGATTGTAGTGTTGTAGGTTTATGGTGTTCAGGAAGAAACACAGATAAAATCATACATTTAATTCTGATCAAATCATTATATCTTGACGCCAAAATAGTTAGCACTTTGCTTATTTGTTTCTTATTAAAAATTCTTGTAACTGAGTGATGTTCTTCATATATTAGTCGGTGTAATTTGACTGTTCATAGAATTTTAAAGTTATTTCATCTTTTAATGGTTCTAGACTCTCTCTTTTATGAGTTTATCCTTTCAATTTGTTCTTAATATATTGTGTATGTTTTTGTAATTTGCTAATTTATAGTGAAATACTCTTTTGACAAAAATAAAGTCTAACTTTCTTTTTTATAGTAATTTACGTATTTCGAATCGTCTTTATAAAATTGTTCATTTATAACTAAACTAATATTTTGATAGGAAAAACACATGTCACTTTCTTTTTAGTTACTTTACTCTTTTTCCCTTTTCAATTTTACGTAATAATATCAAATAAATCATTGACATAAATAGATAAGCTTTTGGGTTTATATGTCAACCAATGAGCATTAACATTTTAATGTTCTTTTAACTTATTCATTATAATATATATTGTTATTTTGAAGTAATATTGAGCTATTGTTTAGGGGTGTGCAAGTGTCTTGAAATACCGTCCCGTCTCGAAAAATCATCTTGAATCGAGCGGGATGGTACATTTTTTTGTTTTAGTCAGGACGGGACATAAGACAAAATCCCTTGTCCCGACTTTGTCCCGTCCCGTCCCGTCCCGATATATATATAACCTTAGGTATAAGACCTAAGACTCAAATTGATGTTTTGAAAAAAAATTAAATGAATGGTTTAAACACCACATTCAAGAACAAGAAGGAAAAGTGAGTGATAAGTCTATGTTTTAGACGCCACAAGAATATTCTTGAGAAGTCTCAAAAGTTGACAGCCAATAAGAGTATTTTAGGTGGATTACAAGTTCCTTATTTATTGCAATTAATATTTTTTATCTTTTAAATTTATTTTAGGCTATTTAAACACTTTAGGACTCTAAGCTTCTAGTTTTTTTATTTAAACATAGTTTCACAATGTATTGAACAACTTTAATCAATATAATCTTTTTGTGGTGGATATGATTTTTTGTGAGAATTTTCTCTTTGACAACACTTTGATCAATATGTGTCTGTATATATATATACACATAGTATTTTTTTTAATTTTAACCTTAATTCTTTTGATTTTTAACCATTATAAGTTAGTGTAGTTTTAAATTATTTTAGAATTGGATTTGATTTTAATGTGCAAACAAATATTTAGGCCAATAAAATATAAAAAGCTCAATAAAACACATAAGTACAATAAACAGACTCTTATTTAATTTAACCCAGAAAAATGTTAAATTCAGTTTAAAATTCCTAAAAAAATAGTCAAAAAGTGTTCAGAAACAACCTAAAAAGCCCAAAAATGGGAAAAAAATCTGTCATGTCCCGTCCTGGCCCCCGTCCTGCTCGGGATTTCCCCTCGAGGACAGACTAAAAAAACACTCAAAAACTTGTTCCATTCACGGGATGGGACAAAAATACCCAAAAACCGTCCCGTGCACACCCCTACTATTATTACGCATAAAAATACTGAGTATGAAGAAAATGAACATGTTTAATACACTTTTTTATATAGTTGACGAATTAACAAAAAAATAGATTTATCACATGCAATGCACGTGCTTTTTGCCTAGTTACCTTAAATATAAAGATGATAGAACCCCAAAACAAATCAGCAGGGATAAATAATTTTTTACTGAACTGAATTAAACTGGACCAAAAATGATCGGTTCAGCCAGTTCTTTGAGATCTTCGGTTTTGTTCGATTTGAAATTTTGACAGTTTTCTATCCGAACCAAATCCATTGAAGTTTTAGTTTTCTATTGTTTTTTATTTGTTATTATGTAATTCGCACTAAACGAACTGAACATAACCAAATCTTAGCATTCTTTTATTTTTTTTGTAATTTTGTGTTGAAATTTAAGAAAAAATTGTATTGTTTAATTTTGGTTTGGTTCATTTTCAATTAACATTTCAGTTCATTTTGAACTTTTAATAGAAAACCAAATCTAACTGAGCCGTAAGCACCCCGACCATTTAATTTTTCTGTTCTTGATCAGGATATTAGTAAATGGTAAAACTAGATTTCTGGTACCCGATTTTCATCAAAAGGACTCTTCTCATCACAATACAATAGTTTTACTCCATTTTTCTTAGCAGGGTGAAGACCATGAACGATGAAATCTGCTGGTGGCTTTCCTGTTTTTGGATAGCAGCAACCGGTCTTTCTGTTACAACGTACTCCAAGCCACTACATCAAAATTTAAAAAAAAAACAGAGAGAAATTGTTCATTTTAAAATGTAAAACAGGTATACTATACTTGCTAATATTAAAGTAAAGTCTCACCTCTAGAACAAAGTAAAAGAGATGGATATTGTTATGAAAAGTTGGAACATAATTAAACGACTAGCATTCATATCTCTTGCTTTTATTTGCAATGATCTTGCTTTTATTTTCAACATAATTCTGGTTCCATTTTTAAAGTGAGGTTTATAGATGATTCCACATTATTGAAAAGACAATTTGTAAGTGGAAATTTCATATTTTGTTAATTAAATATTGGCCTTTCATTTTGAAAATGTAATATATAGTCTATTTTACAGTCTTATTCTATTTATATTTTTAATATGCAAGAATGATTATTTTTAAAGTTTTACATGAATTAATTTTTAGATATAACAAAAGTATTATTTAAATGACTATATTTGCATCTGATATTTTTTAAAGATAATTTTTGCTAATTATTTCTATTTTAGGGTTATTTTTGTAAAAAAAAACTTGTTTTTGGAGTTGGCAATCTAATAATTAGTATTGGACAAGGGTAGCTCAAAATCTTCTTACTCTTCATCTTATTCCTTAATTCTTTGCAGTTGAATTATTTCATTGGCTTATTTCTTCTTCAGCTTTTAATTTATTTATAGAATTATATTATCTGTTATTTTCATATATAGACTTAAACCTCAAATAGATCAAAATCTCACTCAATTGGATTCGTCTAATTTTCTGATTTTCTAGTCCAAAGTTTGTTAAGGGATAACAATATTTTTTGGTCCTATGTCATTAATATCATCCTATCTGTTAAGGGTCCTGTGTACTGTACAATGATGGTACCGTACATGAATATCATTCTCACAGTTTCAGTCCCGATATCCTAGAATTTATTTTTGTTAAATAACATATCATTCTCACAGGTAGTACTGTGCAAAGAGTTTGAAAAGGATAATGTTCTAGAGTCCTAACATGCTAATAGATTAGGTCACATATAGCAAATACTTCTTACAAAAATTATTTTCATAAACATAAATAAGGTCCATATATTCCCGGAACACATATCAAATACGAGCATACCATACCATTGTTTGACATGTTACATAAATAAGTACATGCGACATAGATAACATAAATAAAGCATATCATTTTTAACTAAAATAAAATACATCACCGTTGGTAAGAATTGTCCCCGTTTTAAATAAATAAAAAACGCTCATAAACAAAACCATTACCACAAGGACCCTTAATTTTAATAATACCACATTCTTATGTCTCAAAAATACAGCATCCTTGGCTAAACATGGTTTGTTTCTAATGAAATCTTGATGAATTGTACGAAAAAAATAATTAAATAATAGAACAGTCTTGGCGTCAAGAACTCTGAATGTCTGTTTCTTCGGATCATCAGAGCTTACAAATTCCAAGCATTCTCTAATTGATTTACTTCAGCCAGGTTTGTACGAAAACAGTCTCCGACACACAATCAAACACGGATCTGCTCCTTGTTTTTCTTGTTCTTGATTCAAACTAAACAAGGATATATCGTCCAGAAAATGAGGATTTATGTTAAAGATAGCCCTCCAGGACAACACTCTGACCTGAAACCCTAGAATGTAAATTATTCACTTTGATTCTTTTCTCCAGACTCTTGAACGCTGCTAGTGAGTTTCCCTCGTTACCTTCATCCAACACTGGCAACACTTCCACCACAATCTTTTGCAACAATTTCTTCTCAATTCCCTCGTTCAGGAGCTCTTCAAGATTCCCGAAGTCCCCTCTCAAATCCAACAAAACGCTGCATAACCCTCGGATCTTACAATGTTCTACAACATCATTCCAATTTACATTCTCTACAATCACGACATCAGTTTCATTTTGAGCTGTTTCCAATTCTAAAGCTGTCGCAGTCGGACCACTCGGACTTCTCAATACTATAATACGAAGTGGTTGATTGGCTCCAGCTTCATTTGAAGAGGGAAGCGACAGCTTCTCAGCTGAAGTGGCAGGAGAAAATATGACCGCGTCGTGTTCCTGCAGTAAGCGAGAGTAGTATCCACCAGATTCCATTACTCCATCACCTAGCTGGTCTAATAAGTGGCCATTTACAGAGATGGAGTACCTGCAGATCAAAAAAACGACTTTAACGAGAGAGAGACAAAAGTTAAGCGTACTTGGAGGAGTTAAAAAGCCACAGATACAAAAGGGAATATAAAAAAATACATTTGCAATGATTTACTCTCTGCCATAGGAATAGAAATTAGTTTATTTTACCTAAGAGTAACATAAGGCTTTCTAGTCAGCATTTGGTGAATATAGGCTTCATTAAGCTTCTTGCATAGTTGTTCTTCTACTCCAACAATGACATCAATTCCTGCGTCTCGCAATCGATCTACCCCCTTTGAAGCCACAATTGGGTTTGGATCAACCATCCCAACCACCACCTTTTTTACTTTGGCTTTGATTAAGGCCTCTGTACAAGGAGGAGTTCTCCCATAATGATTACATGGTTCTAGACTAACATATGCTGTTGCGTTTTCTGCCAAATGCCCAGCTGCTCTTAGGGCAAATACCTATCCATTTAACCTTTCAATTACAAAAGTATAAGGGTTTTGCATCAAGAATGTTAATAAAAAAATCTACAGTCAAATTTTACTATTTTACTTGCAAAATGATAAAATCTTCTTCAAATACTAGTCTAAAAAATACAATAACTCGGTAGAGTGAGTGAAGGAATCACTTTCCTGTAAGAATAAATTTGTGTTAGAAGTTAGCTAAAAACCTAAAAAGATGTAAGAGCAAGGATCTGTCACTTCTTGCAATCAATTACATGAGATCTTTCAAAGTTCCACACTAATCCTATCCTTAGCACTCATAATTGCAATCCAGAAATTTGAGTTTTTTCATGCAAAAACGAGATGGGTATTAAAAAGTACTAAAAAAAATAGAATTGTTTTATCGAACATGAAAAAAAATGTGTAAAACAGCATGAATAATTCTTTCATCCATAAAAAGTGAATAAGGAAACAGTGAAATGTTGTTTTTATTACCTCAGCATGCGGTTGGCCAGCTTTAGGGTGAAATCCTTCACCAATCACCTTCCCATCTTTGACAATTACACACCCCACCATCGGATTAGGACTGGTATACCCAATTGCCTTTCTTGCAATCTCCACACACCTCCTTATATAAAACCCATCAACTTCATTCTCAATATGTGCACCTCCATGAGAACATCTAACAACAACCAAACCATCATGGTTATTCATGCGACTAGGTAATTCGAACAACCTCCTAGGGGAATTGCAAAACCTAGTTTCACTTTCTCTACTTGAGTTTGACAGCCCAAGTTCTGTATTGCAATGGAGATGAGGGGAGGATGAGAAATGGGTGATAATATGACTTGAGGATGAACTGAAAGTATACTTTGATAGCGAAAGCAAATGGAATGACATTATTTTTTCTAAAAGAGTAAATCGATAAGTAAAACCAGATGAGAATATGGCAGTAGGACAAAATCAAACAGAATTTGACGTCAGAATTTCAAGGCAGGATATTCAAAACAGGTTCTTTAGCCTTTTGCACAGAGCGAGGAAGAACAGAACCCAATCTATACAATTTAATCTCACTGCTATGAGACTGGTAGAACCTGACGGTTGGAAGCCCAGTATGTTAAGTGTACAGATCAGCAAGATGATTTTGGTTATTGTTGTTCTTCTCTCCCTCCTAAGATGATCATAAGAGATTCTACAGCTGCCTCAAAGCTTCTTCCCCCATGATTTCAGTGGGCAAGCATACTCAATTTCGTCGATGAATGCTGCTTGCAAAAAATTGATGGCCAGTGTCATACTAAAATCCTGCTAAAGTAAACATAACAGATATTATGCATTGCTACAAGCATGTAGATAGGAGAAAAAGAACATGAATATGTGCATCTCCCAACTTAAAAAAAAAAACAGATTGTTTATTCAAGAAAAAATGCTCCAGCCAAACTTCCTTTTTATCCTCAAACATGCATAACATTCAATCGACAATCCAAAACCAGCTGTATGATTAATAGAAGCAGATCCAAGCTTAAAATACCAATTCGAACAATCGAATCAAGAAAGATCTATTGACATTTAACATCAATGCGCCTTTCGCAGAAGTCGACGCAAAACAGATCATAGACATTTCAAACTATGTTGGGATTTTGGTATATCCAAGAAGCTTTGAAGATTGAAATGATATATGAATCAAGTCTGGATCTTAGCTCTATTTGCACATATTTGAATATAAAAAACATGGCAAAGCCTCGATCAGAAATACAAACACGTTTCTTCATAAGCTAATGACCACTAAAAGCATAAAGATATTAGATTTTCTAGCAAACCTAGATTTCCGAATAGGTATTTCGAGAAAACCCGACCTAAGGAGTGTGCACGGTTTGGTTCAATCGGTTAGTAGACTATTTTTGTAATCGAATCGAATTCATCGACTCTATATGATACTGAACCGAAACGAACAAATAGGTGTATAAGAACCAAACGAAGTAGCCAATTCGCTTCGGTTGATTGTAATCGGTGACAGAATAATTGGAACAATTTAGTGCAGTGCAGATCCATACAGTTTCAGGCCAAAGAATTAGATACAATATTCAAACAAAGAAATTGAAACAAGCAATATCCACACAAATTGAAACAAAACAAAGTTTAATACAATATCCAAACAAAGAAAACCAACGATGCAGATTTGCAGAAATCTAACAGTAAGAAACACCAAAATTAAATCAAACTCTAAATTACCCTAAAAACCCTAAATTAAATCAAACTCTGAATTATCCTAAAAAACCTAAATTAAATCAAACTCAATCAGCAAAAAACCCTAAACTAAATCACATTTCACACACTAAATACTTTCGGAGAAAGAGAGCTTCGGGGAGAAGCCGTGAGAGAGTCGAGCTCGAGAAAATGAGAGAGAAGCAGAGACGATCGAATGGAATTAACAAGCTCCAGAGCCAAAATCACATGTCATCTACTTCGTCCAACCGCAGAATAAGACTTCAACATTGACCCATACATAGGGGGAAATGAAAAATTAAATTAAAGTGTATAAATCTCAGCATCACCAAGAAAACTCCAGAAAATCCTTTTGAACTCCAATGTTCATCGACATTCTCAATCTTGCTTACTTCTCATATGAGTTGGGTCCTCTCTTCTTTCCAAAGCAACTCACGGCTGTGACGAATCTGCGATTGTATTGCATGCGCTTGTGGGCGGGACCACGGGGATTCTTCTTCTTCTTGTCCTGCACGCAGAGTGAGAGGTGAATGAGACAGAGTATCGAGAAAATGATTCTGATAGAGGCTCGAGAGAAATGATCCAAATTAAATTAGAGCTAACTAACCTATCCTTTCGCAGTGACAATAAATAATTACAATAAGAAGAAGATCGAAGACGAGCAAGCACAAGCAGGTCTCCAAAGACGTCGACTGCTTTTATTTTCGAACTCTCTTGAAGAGGGAAGACCCAAGAGAACGAGTGGTCGAGGTAACAAAATAGTTTCTTTATCTATTTGTCACCTTGATCTAATTTTAACCCGTCAGATCTTAGTTCCAGCTCTTGGCACATCCTTCGTATCAAATAATCAGTGAGGAAAATAATCATCATTTCTGTTTCCGGACATTTATTTTATTAAGCTGTTGATGATAATAATTAATCAGTGTCTCAGGATATATTAGTTAAACTAATACTTTCATAATATACTCATTATTTAACATAATTTAACATATTATTAATTAAAATAAAAGAACCAGCAAAACAAAATATAAATAAAAAAAGTTGCTGAACCTAAAATTAGGTTTGTTTTCGGGCATTCACTTGTAGATTACTCCATCCTTTTCTTCTTCTTTTTCTATTTATGATGATACTTTTAACATGTTTTTTTTAAGTTCTGTTGATTTTTTATATTATTATTTGTTAACTCTTTTTATTTTACTAGTCGAAAAACACATGTTTCGCACGTGTTGAAGAATTTTAAAATTATACGACAAGTTTTAGAATTATTATTAACGTTGAAATAAATACATTAGCTTTCAAAATATTCTAAATCTAAATCAAAAGAAAATAATAATGATAATTTTCTCATATTTCACAATTAAACTATTGTAAATTAATTTGAATAAATTGTACATCACCTGGAGATAATATTTTTATAATAAAACTATAACAAATAGTTGCAAATTTGAAGAAGTCATGCATAATCTCGAGATAATAAATTATCTACAAAAATCTTTGAATTAAGAAGCGTACGATCCTAACAAATATATATCGTAAGATGATATGAAAAGAAACTAAAAAAAATATTTGCGTAGAGAAAATTAAATTTGATAAATTATTTTACTACGAATAATGTACATCTAAAATTATTGCATTTATTATAAAACTAAAAAATAATGGGTCTCTAATAGTGATTCGATTACATAACAAAAAAAATCTTACATGTAGATAATAACTCATTTTTATTGACTAAAATAATATTTATATTGTAAGGATCTCTAAAATCTTATACATAATCTTTCACATTCCTAATAGCATAAATAATATAAAACACTAAATTTATAAAGTATTGGTAAAAGAATAATTAGTGAATAGAATTATAAATGAATTAAATAAAAAGCTTAATCTTATATTATATTTAGTGAGCCTTAAATTGTAAAAAAAATCAAAAGTTTATCCCACTCAAGTGCATTTTAATATAGTAAATATTTTAATAATATGGTGGATTGTATTAGATGATAACTATGTTAGTAAGATGTCAGTCTATTTAGAATGTATGAGTGCTCTTATTGGTTTATATATAAACCTTATTTAAGAAAAAACTTCCAATATATTTAAATTGAATTTATGTACATCAATACTCCAATTATGGGTTCCAAAATCCCATTTTGAAGTTCCTACTATTTTCTTTTTACTAATCTTAAAATATAAATCATGTATCTCGTATATGTCACATGCGTTTAATGATGTAGCTCATCTAGGCAAGAATGTTCTTAGGCGAAGTGCATTAATGATATGATACCAGCAATAGAATTCCCCCACACATATTTACGAAGGAAATCAAGAAAAGATTTCATAAACAATAGTACAAAAAAATGAAATTGTAGTGTATAAATGATTTTAAGGATCTTCATGTAAGAATGATCTTTATATTTTCTATATGTACAATGAATTTTTTAAAGTTTTAAATCAGGTTGTTTTTTTTAAATAACAAGAGTATTTTAAAGTTTAGTATTTCATCTACTTGATTTATTAGTTAGTGGACTATATTGACAACTATTATTTTTCATGAGCTATTTTTATCTATTATTTCTATAATATGATCATTCTTGTCAAAAATCCAAGAAAAAATCTAGCTCCATCCTTATTGAAGACCATGCATACACGTCGCAAATATGAAATCTATGGTTTCCATATATTTATCAAAACTATGAACAACAACAGTGGTTGTGTTAATAGATATTCTAAGAATATTTAAACTTAGTATATTCATTTTAAAATAGTATAGTCGTTTGAGTATTTATTTAAACATAGTGGATGATTCTCTCTTATATTCATCTATCTGTCATTTTATCAAGGAAATTAGATTACACGAAGATCGAAATCTAGGTAAGAGGATAAAATCATGTATATTGTTCGGCTTGAAAATCTCTGTCAATGTGTTGGACTGAAAATCAAATGAACAGCAATTGACAGTCTAAATCAAAACTCGTGTCCCTATTGAAACAGTGTGCGGGCGTGTCAAAATTCGGTTAAGGAACTCAATTTAAAAAAAGTGTTATGAATTAGTAATATCTAATTTTTAATCGAGAAAGTGATGTTGAATAGTAGGGAATGAATCTCCTCTAAAGTTTTAGACTACTACTAAATCCAAGAATTTGAATGATTAATTAGAGTGCAATTAAGTAAACGAGAAAAGAAAATCGATAACTTTTATTAAAATATTTGAAAAGTAAAATAACAAGGCTAGGAATCTAATCTAAGTTTACGGAATGATAAACGAAAAATAAAAGAATTGAAGCTAAAAATAAACTAAGGAAAAACAATGTAAACTAATTAAAAAAATGAAAGAGTAAAAAAAACTTAAAAGTTGAAATGTTGAAAGATTGATTGATTGACTTGATATCTATTTATAGACGTAGAGTTTTCACTCAAGTAAACTTTTCTTGACTTGATGATAGGATGTGACAGCATCATCTCTATCTTGATTTGGAATTTGAAATGTGAAGTTTTTTATTAAATGAGATCATATCCTTCAAGATTTTTTGTATAAGTTCAAATTTTCAAATAATTTGAGAAGTTTTAAATGTCAAATTGTGACTCAAACATATATATAGATACACAAACGTATGTGACCACTATGAAAATTTATCCCGGAATTGCATAACAAGCTCGAGAACTTTCCCTTTAGATAGTTTAAAATATGATGATCCAAATTCATATACGCGAAAAGTGAACTTTGTAAAGGTTATTGCGAGGCCCTTACTCCTGTAACATTTTTTTTTTCAAATACTATTATCCATGGAAATGACCCATAATTAAGAAAATCTGAATTAGCATGTAAATAATAAATTATTTCGAAAAATAAATCCATGCAAAATATTACAAATTATACCAATTATATTTAATTTATTTTAATTATACCAATTATATTTAATTTATTTGAATTATATTAACATCTTTTGATTTAGTTTTAGAGCCACATAGACATCCCTTCTGGTTTTACTTTACTTACAAACAAATCCATTATTTTTGTTTCCAAAATAACTTCAAATTGTACTTTTAAAAGAATATATATTAATAGGTTATTATTTTTATCATATTTTTAATTTTTTTTACCTATATGCTATAATTTGTCTAGATCAGTGAGATATTAATTGGACACTGATATTTCTTTGTACCTCTATTAAGGGTGAGGTGAGGAAACTCTATAATTATTGAAACCAAAGGAATGTTTATGTAATTAAGCGAAACTAAAATAGAGGTTGATATACTTTATCTTAAAAATTAAGGGAGAACTGTAAAAATAGTCCATTTTTTAGCTCAAGTTGTAAAAATGTCCAAAAAAAAATTTTTATTGCAAAAATGACCAAAATATGTAAAGAATTTATTTATCACTGTGTAATTTTGATAAATCAATTATTACCGCGGCATATTCGGTCATTTTTACAATTTCACCCTGAAATATGTTTTTTCTTGCTATTTTCCAAAAAATAAGAGTAGCCATACCTCATTCTTTGAGATTTTTAAAGTTGTTAACTTTAGTTTTTAATTCGAGAGCTTTTTCGAACCACTGAGCCAAGAGCCAACTAAACCAACAGGTCGTGCTATCTATAGTAGGCAATCAAGAAACGACCGCTTCTCTAGATATCTTCCATAAGTTTTAAAACCGTCATGTCATTAGTGAAATGTGGAATTAAATTAATTGAATTTAAAAAATTAAAGATAAATGAACGATTAACATTTATTTCCTTTACCTACTTTTGATAAGAGAACTACCGAGATCACGATAAGTTAGCATTTTTCTTATTTTTCATAATAGGGTGAAGATCATGAATGATGAAATCTGCTACGGCTTTCTCATTTTAGAATAATAATAATAATCTATTTTTCTATTACAACGTGATCTAGGCAACTACAATGAAAAGTTGTACAAAAAAAATAGTCGACTCATAACAAAATTATCATCCCTAGTTTGTTTAGTGATGGTAAACAACAAAAGATGATCAACATCTCGTCCAAGTTAGAATTATCTCTCCATCTAGAATAAAGTAGGAGAAAAGGAATTCATGTGATAGGCTCACATACATGATTGTGTCCCTCTTTATGGAATGACTCATATTTTTTTAAAGTCTTTAAAATCAAACTTGAAATCTTCAAGTTTAGTTTGAAATTTTTAAATTCAATTTGAAGTCTTCAAGTTCAATTTGAAGTCTTCAAGTTTAGTTTGAAGCCTTCAAGTTCAATATGAAGTCTTCAAGTTCAATATGAAGTCTTCAAGTTCAATATTGAAGTCTTCAATTTTAATATTGAATTTTTCAAGTTCAGCCATTAAGTCTTCAAAATCAATATTAAAATATTCAAGTTCTGTGTTGAGTTCAATGTTAAAATCTTCAAGTTCAACTCGAAACCTTCAATTTAAATATTGAAATCCCATTAATCTTAAAGTCTTCAAGTTATATCTTAAAGTTATTAAAAATAATCTTGAAGCCGTCAAGATTAATCATGAAGTATTTAAGTTTAGCTTTGAAAACTGAATGATGAGAAATAATAAAATGGTAACTTATTGAGAAAATCATTAGTAATTAAGTGTTAAACTAGTTGAAGTTGACATATGACGATGTAAGAAATGGTAAGAATGATAAGAGCAAAAATTGCTAGTTTTGAGGGAGAAGTAAAAGATTGTGATCCTAGAGTGTGTTTAAGCTAAAATTTAGAGACAAGTTTAATTTAGGCATTTGGTTAGGTTAGTGGTGTACAGCAAAAAAAAAAAAACTCATAAGTTTTATCTATATCTATAATATATTAAAAATGGAGAGTAGATAAGAGTCATTTTTAGATAAATTTGTCCACTTATTATTGATATATTATCCAAAATAACTTATAAGTTACATTTACCATTTAATAATTTATTATTTTTAAAATCACAATAAATTGATCAAATAGGCATTGATTTCAAAATTCATTCACCTATTTAATGAATTTAAAAAAAATAATTAATAAATAATTTAAATTTCATTTTAATAGATAGTTTTAAATGAATTTTAATAACTTATTTAAGAAGTTACATAGAGAAAACTCAACTTTATACTGAATTATTTGTAATATAGAAGAAAAGTGAATTATCTCTACAAAACTTAAATAATAGAATTTAAAATATAATTAAATTATAACACATTTTTAGAAACTTTATTTATGCTATATTTTATATATTAGTATAATCAATAAGTTGGACAAATATAGTTATCCAAAATTTAAAGATAAAAAATATTTATAATACAAATGAAAAATTAAAATCAAGTTGAAAATAAAATACAAAATAAATGATTTAGTTCTAATAACATTACTTTTTTTTAAAAAAAATTGATGGCACATTTATACTATAGACTATATTTTTTTAAAAACATGTGACATTTTATAACTTGATTAAATAATAATATATAAATAAATAACGACAATATAATTTTTCTTTAATCTTACTCACATGAATTATGATGTTAAATATATTTTTTTATCTTACATAAATATAATAAATGATTATAAATAATAATCATAACTAAAAATATAATAAAATCATTTACAGGTACAGCGCGTGTCACCTGTTCTTTTTCAAGAAAGTGAATGAACAACATGAATATGGGTAAAATGTAGGGAAAAAAACAATGAATTCAATTTTGAAAAGTTGGCCATATTTTCCAGAGTCACTTTTCCTTCGGACGAGTCTCATTCTCGCCGGAGTGTGTTTCCTCTGCATACTTTAAATTGCGTCATCCCTTTCTGCCCCTGACTCTCCTTCGTGAAGAAGTCCACTGCATTTCGGACCCTACACTCTCATATTCAGCTTCTGAAGCCGATTCCATTAATTCCTCAAACCTGTTATTTGTTGCTGATCTCTCCGAACCCATCCCTCCATCAGGAAGGCTACCGCGATTTTAGTAATTCCACACCCAGAGTATGATGTTCTCGGCTTTAAACGAGTTTTCATAGTCACCTCTTTCACGAGTTGGGTGATTGTTCTGAATTTTTAGGCATAATGCTTTGCTCTTATTTGGATGTGATACTTTCGTGTATTTTCTTGCAATTTTTGGGTATTACATGTGGATGAGAATTTGGTACGGGAATACCGCAACGGAGCCAGCCTCTGATTAAA
Organism: Datisca glomerata; assembly: GCA_003255025.1. Taxonomy (NCBI): domain Eukaryota; kingdom Viridiplantae; phylum Streptophyta; class Magnoliopsida; order Cucurbitales; family Datiscaceae; genus Datisca; species Datisca glomerata. Next base: position 850,858 of record QANY01004257.1, on the reverse strand, counting down.
TTGTTTTCCTCTAGTCTACTCCTTATCACTCATTCTCACATTGAGCAAAACTAGATCTCTCTCTCTCTCTCTCTCTCTCTCTCTCTCTCTCTCTCTCTCTCTCTCTCTCTGTATGTGCCCCTTTTTTCCTTATGATGACCCCGAGCTCCTATTTCGTTAGGGTAGAATGAGGTTTGTTGGGGTTGGGCTTGATTTTCACCTTGAAGCCATCGCTTTGAAGATTCACTCCCTAATTTTTGTATTTGACTGATAGCGTTGTCCTGTTTGATTTGATAGCACATAAACTTTTGGGGGAATTAACATCTGGTAAATTGTCAAATCTAACTTGTACTTTAATCTGTAGAAATGTTCTAGTCTTCTTTATTCTATTTTTGTTTGTTTGTTTGACGGAAAATTGTTGTGCCTTAACAGGTGGAAAAATGTCGACGGATTTGATCTTAAAATCGAAGTGCTCTGGATGTGGATCCAACTTGGATTTGTACGGGAGCAATTGCAAGCACATGACTCTGTGCTTGAAGTGTGGCAAAACTATGGCTCAGAATCACGGCAAATGCTATGAGTGTGGCACTCCTATCACTCGCTTAATACGAGTTTGTTCTCTCCCCCAATCTATGTTATCGAGATAGTTCTACATATATATCTTGCACGAAATTAGGATGGAATTTGGGTCATTATTAACCATAAGAAAGTATTTTGGCTCTGTTGTAACATATATCTGGGCTTTTATAAATTATGATTATGATTTTATCTTTTCTTGAATTAACTACGGGAAACAAAAGATTTCCAATCCAGTCTTGTCTGAGGCCTTTTCTCCTAATCAGGAATACAATGTTCGGGCATGTCCAAGTAGTGAGAAGAACTATTTCATTGGTAGATTCATGAACGGGTTGCCAAATTTTTCTAAAAAGAAAAATGCTGAAAATAGATGGTCCCTCCATAAAGAAGGTCTACAAGGACGCCAACTTACTGATAACTTGCGGGTATAATTCGTTGTACATCTGCATCTTTTCTTATCCAGTTCTATTTTTTCAAATATTGTTCATGGGAATTGTCATATGTTTCTTTGTGATTCATGTGTTGCTGATTTATTGTGGTCGGGTGCAGTTTAGTTTAGTTTTTGCAATCTATAAGCTCCAACAAAAAGAATTAGATGTTAATGCTCCAATGTTTCTTTTGTTAAGTTATGTTAGTTGATTCCTCCATTAAAAGTGTGTTGGGTATTGAAAATTTGGAATCTTTTTTCTGATGTTTTCATTATAGTGTCAATAATAACCTTAATTTTATTTTGATTATTTATCAAGTGGTTTCCCATGTATAATCATTAATTATACTTAACTGAGTCCTCGGTATAGCATTAATAGGCAGCGATATTCATTGGGCACACTGTGTCATAAAGTGGACATATTCATAGCTCCAAATCACACACGAGTACTTAGAGCACCATATACATAAGGAACATTTCTTCACGAGGTCCCTTCTTTTCTTTTTTATTAATAGAAGGTATAGAAGTTCGTGACCAGATTGTTTCATATATGTAACTTCTCTATTTTAAATTCAAAGTAGTGGCTTGGTGATGGAAATCAGAGGAGGAAAAGAAAAGCTAAATGAAAAGCAATTTATAGTTCTTAATATTTTTACCTCCTAGTTTAGTGTGAATTAGTTTATTATTGTTCAATTAATGGGAGTTATTATGTTGAGCTTTGGTGTAAATAGAAGTTGAAGGAATGATTGGCAAGAAATAGCTTCTCTATCCGCTGTTTGCGACTTACTTCTTTATCTATCTTTATCCACACCTTGCTTGCTTGGTCTTACGTGTTTTAATTCAATTATATAGGAGAAATACAAGAATAAACCCTGGGTCTTAGAAGATGAAACAGGTCAATATCAATACCATGGTCAACTTGAAGGTTCACAGTCGGCAACATACTACTTGCTAGTGATGCAAGGGAAGGAGTTTACTGCTATTCCTGCTGGTTCTTGGTATGTTTGAGCTATGTGTTTGCACAACTTTAATTCTGGGATTAAAAACACTGTGCCTTTTCTATTTATTTGTTGAAGTGGAGTCACAAATGGATACTAGATTTTCTGTAGCTGATTCTTTCATCTCTGTAAGATACTCATTTTGGATGTGAATTTCATTCAAAGTTTCAACGTGATGGTAAATGTTGCTGTTGATCTCAGGTATAACTTCAACAAGGTTGCCCAATATAAGCAACTTACCCTGGAGGAAGCAGAAGAGAAAATGAAGAATCGAAAAAAAACTGCAGATGGTTATGAAAGATGGATGATGAAAGCTGCAAACAATGGCCCTGCTGCATTCGGTGAAGTAGAGAAGGTTGATGACAAGGAGAGCAGTGGCGCTGGTGGACGGGGACGTAGAAAACAAGGGGGTGATGACGATGAAGGTAATGTTTCAGATAGGGGAGAGGAGGATGAAGAAGAAGAGGCAGCTAGAAAGAACAGATTGAGTCTCAATAAAAGGAGTGGTGCAGATGATGACGAGGAAGGTCCAAGAGGAGGTGATCATGATTTGGATGATGATGATATTGAGAAGGGTGAGCACTTTGATTTTTCTTTTCAATTTTTTACTTCTGCAATGTGCAATTTTTTTTACCATCAATATTGTCTTTTTCCTGCATGATTTGTGAATTTAATCTTCTCACGATTTGCTGCAAATGTTTGAAGAGAGGAACTTTACGTATTGGTAGAACAAATCATTTTCGATGTGTTTTCTAATAGATTACAACCCTATGTTTGAACTTTCCTTTAGCAAGAACAACTAACTAAAATTCTGTTGTTAGTTGTTGTAGCAAGATACTTTTACTGATAATTAAAATCTTAGGTGATGATTGGGAACATGAAGAAATTTTTACTGATGATGATGAAGCAGTTGGTAATGATCCTGAGGAAAGGGAAGATTTGGCCCCTGAAGTTCCTGCACCTCCGGAAATTAAGCAGGTTTGAGTGAAAAAAACTGGGTGAATGGCCTTCATTTTTTGTGTTTATAGATGTCTTTAGGTTGTAATTACCCTGCCTTGGGGTCTTTTTTCTAATACATATCTTACTTACCAAAAAAATCAGGTTTGCATGATTTCATTTTGTAAATAATTTGATGTGTGTTATACTATCCTAATGTCGGGATGGAGAATGATTTTTGAGTATCAAGAGCCAAATGGAAGCTAGAAACGTAAATTAAAAGGAAAGCAAGGAGTAAAATACATGAACCCGTGGGCCTAAGCTTGTTGAAGTGGGCTATTTGCCCCCTGATGTTTGTCAAAAGCAACAAACTCTTTGACTAGAAAGTAATAGGCAATCTAACAACTTTGAAGAGGCATTTTGTATGCCTTCTACAAATTGTCTTGTCAGCCATGTTTTTCACCTTCTGTAGGATGAAGATGATGAGGATGAAGATGATGAAGAGGGAGGGCTGAGCAAGTCAGGGAAGGAGTTAAAGAAATTGCTTGGACGAGCTGGAGGCCTCGATGATTCAGATGCAGACGATGATGAAGATGATGAAGATGTAAGTGCTTTTTGTTGCTAATTGCTGCATCTTGCCACTTGATTAACAATGACATGTTGAACTCAGTTTTCATGGTTGTTAGACGCACGCACCAGTGACATGACATAGTTTTCATGGTGTGGTGTTATGTGATATTTTAGAGTTTTGTTGAGTCATTTGCTTATATATATTTGTCTTGTTTGTGGAGTCACCAACTTGATTGGGTTATCTTGTACCAGTCCCTCCTTGCGTAAAAAATAATGCTTTTAAGCAAGGTTAGATCCTCTTAGGATCGGTGGTGGGGATGTGTGGGTCGGATCAAAAGATTGGATGAGGATAATAATATCCTGCAATTCATTACTGATTAACTATAAAAATGAAGTTACATGTAAACTAATCTTCAATTCATCCAAGAAATAAGGATAAATGAATGACCAACTAAAACCATATAGTAAGTATTGTGTTTTATTTTGGGTGTTCTAGCTTTTTGGAGTCTTCATACCCATTTTACTAGCCAAACTGCCTCTTTCACGGCAGGATCATTGAACTCCTTCAGGGATAACGATTTTACATGATTCAACAACCTGAATCGCCATTTTAAATTGATCCCACTGATTTTTGAATCTTACTTCCAATCCAGTTTGTATGCACATTCCAGGATCTTAGGATCCTATATCCTATGATATGGATCACGAAATTAATAACCTTGCTTTTATATTTCAATAATATCGGTTTTGTTTTTCGCTTGTCCAGATGGATGATGACATTAGTCCTTCTCCTGTGCCGGCTCCAAAGCAGAAGGATGGACCTAAAGATGAGCCCACTGATAACAGTCCTTCGAAACCAATGCCATCTGGATCTTCCAAGGGAACTCCACCTACAACAAAATCAGGAAAGGGGAAGAGAAAATTAAATAGTGATGACGTGAAGCCATCCACTGCAGCAGCTCCAAAGAAGGTGAAGACTGAAATGGTATGTTAGCACTGAACCAAGTCCAATTTCTATTCCCTGCGAATATATATACCTTTATTGTGAGGAACATCTGCCTCCTTTTCGTAATTCTTTTTCTTCTGGGATAATCAGGATGTAAAACCTTCTGTTAAGGATGAGGGTCTGCCTGCCTCTAAAAGTGGTGCAGCTCCAAAAGCTACACCTACAGCATCCAAGCCAGGTGCAACGGCACCAGCTGGACCGGTGACCGAAGAAGAAATAAGGGCTGTCTTGATGCAAAAGACTCCAGTAACTACGCAAGATCTTGTTGCTAAATTCAAAGCAAGATTAAGATGTCAAGAGGTTTGTCCTGTCATGTTTTACATTATTTTAGAAGAGAATCTCTATATCTTTTTCACTCAATAGATATATGTAATGAGTTTTAAATGTGATTTTTTTAGTGAAAGTTGATCAAAATAGACTTGTTAAATAAAGTGAATTACAAAAAAAAGAAAAAAAACTGTGATATTCGTTTTTGTAGTAGTTGTAGCTGTTCTGGTCGTTTTAAGTTTAAATCCGTTACGTCCACTTGTTTTCAAGGAAACTAGACATTTTTTGGTCAACTCCATTGTGCACATAAGATGGGCTGCTTTGTTATAACTACAATGTTTCGCTTGATCAATTGGTTGTGAGAACGCTTGATTTTATAATTGGTATTAGAGTCTAGTGGTAAGGACTTGTACTCTCATGGAATGCATTGCCTTTGCAGAAAGGTGTTAGGGGATTGTTTGCATGTGGGCTAGTATCCTGCCATATGGTGGAGGCCGTATAGTCACAAGCGAAACCTGTGTGTTCGGGAGTTTAAACTAAAAAAAAAGTTGCGTCTTAACTTCAAGTAATTAGCTCTAAGTTCAAAGGTAAGTGCTTGATCCTACTAGACTCTTAAGAGGTGCTACAAGTGGTAAACGATTACAAGGGTTGTGTGTGACTAACGGTTTTGAGAATATTCTGTGCATCCCCTGCACTTCGGATAGGAATCCATTGAGGTTTTTTTGAAATCACTGTAACCAGATGGACCGTAGAGGTGATTTGTTATTTTTTTTTTCATTTTTCCTGTAGTTAATAATACTTTGCTAGCTTCTTGGAAAAAACAATACTTTCCTAGCTAGGAGAACAGTAAATCATGTAAAGAATATAAGTGCTGGTCTTAGCTGATGCTTGTTTTCTACCCCTTTTTATGTTGCAGGATAAGACGGCATTTGCAGATATCCTAAGGAGAATTTCAAAGATTCAAAAGACTAATGGTCCAAACTACGTTGTTTTGAGAGACAAATGAAGCTCTCTCTCTTCTCTCCAGCTTGTTCGTATTCTTCTGAACTAAGGAGGAAGCTTGGTTCTTTAAATCTGTAGTTACAACTACTCTTTCTCTCTCTCTCTCATGGTATATTCAGGATAACTAACATTAGAGATGAGCTCTTTTCATATCTTCCCTGGATGATATCATACATCAATAATAGATTTATAGTGTGTTTTCAGTGTTCTGTTTGTAGAACTGCACCAAAAATTTTGTGAGGAGAGTCTAACAAGAAAATTAAGGAGAGCGGGTTGCTGAGTTCTGCGGAGTTGATGCTGTATGTTTGTATATAATCGATTCACTGGAACTGGACAATGAACACTCTTCATGTGGATTCGTCCCTGATCCCTGAGCATTATTTAAAAGTTCAAGATCTGAAGCTGGGTTGGATAATAATAAAATTGGTAATTACAATCCAATGTTTCTTAGACATTTCCTAATTCAGTCTTGTACGTATACGCAAGATTTAGGTTGTTTTCATGTTGAAAAGTAGAGAGGTAAGAAAGATAAAAGAAAAACAATGAGTGGAATTAGAAGAAATGAAATGAAATTATTAATATTATAAATTCTCATAATTATATTTCTTTACATATTCTAATACTCCGAAAAATAGGAATGAAATTCTTCTAATTTTCATTTTCTTTTCATACTGATTTCCAAGATTAGATCTTACAAGAATAACATCTTTCTTAGACATTGATTGTTGATAATACCTCCGAGCTTAACAATGACCTGGCCAAGGATTTGAATTATACAAATGGACGTATCCTGTTTTTTTTTTTTTTGTTTTCTTAACTTCATAAATAAAGGAAAGTCGTAGAAGAAATTAATGAAAAGTGACTGACTTAATCATAGTCTCTTTTATGAACAGAATGGAAGTTGAGAAAATGGAAGAAGGGAGGAGATTTTTGAAAAAAAAGATTCAATGACTTTGTAAATTAGAGTACTAATTAAAAACAATATGCACTTGCAGGCTTTCATTTGTTTGCATGAAAACAAAGCGTGTACCTCCAAAACACACCTTATTTTATTAATGAAACCCGTACGAAGTTCTCAAGTATTAACACATTTTCTTTTATTATATATCATAATATTTTTGTCTCCTTCTCTGCGGTCACACAGCTACGCAAAGACAAAATGCCCATGCAATTCATGCAAAGAAAAAGTCCCATGCAATTATTTTATTTTTAATGTTCTCTTCTCCTTGTTTTCATCCAAACAAATAGGAAACTGCTTAATGTTTACCATAAACATGTTTCTACAACTGCAACTCACGTCAACTATTTTGAATTAGCTACACATTTAAGACTAGAGACTACACAAGTGGGTAGTAAAACTTCAACACTTTTAAACATGTCTCATATTCATCAAGTCTTAGCATATCTATCCCAGTATCTGATAGAAACTAGATGGAGAACTATGTTGGAACGGAGTGAAAAAGTATAGAAACAGAAATGAGTCTCGAGTTAAATTAGATATTTTTATTTATTTATAATATACCAAGATTTAATTGTTTATTTGTTTTATGGTACTGATTTCAATAGACAATTATTTTCATTTTAAAATTTTTATATTAATTTCATCTCACTTATTATTATTGTTATTATTATGTAGACATCATTGTTTCACATACAACATGACATTTCTAATGCAAATGTAATAAAGAATAAAATAATGTACTCATACTTTTCTTTACTAAAGGTTCGATCTACTTATAGAAAGCATTTGGAAACGAAGAGGGTTTGAAAAAGTCCAAGGTCATACGTGTCATGAATCCATTGGTTCATCGCAAAAATAGTTCTTCAATTTGATAAGAGCAGGTGAGAGAGTAGGTTGCCCTTTCAACGTCAACTACGTCGTCGTACACCACAATAATTACAATTAGTCACTCACCTAAATCTAAGTATAGATGCTGCTGCTAATAATTTGTCTCTTTTTTAACAATCTTTGACCAATATTATTTATTCCATGCATGCTGGGGTTGGCATTTACTATATTTCGATAAAAGCACGTACGTACGTTGGGGAAGTATTAAAAACATGAGTTCTACGAAAAAGACATCATATAGACTTTATATAAAACTATTATAAACGAGACTTAGACTTCCGGATTGAGATTGTTAATTAATTTTTCCTTAGAAACCAAGATTGTAACTAGCAATTACTATATGATTACCTTCATTGAATCTACAAGTCGGAATACTTGTGCCTATCGTTTGTTTCTTTTTATCTCTAGCTATATGTTGAGTTTTCCTTATTAGAGCTTTTGGCTAATGTGTCCTAATTTCTAGCTAGATTCTTTTTGTAGCATTTTATTTTTTCCTTTGGTTGTTTCAGCAGTTCTCTGAAGATTATATATATGTATTGTTTTTTATTATATATTTGTACTATTTCTTATTGTCTTACAGTACCATAAAATAATTGTCTATTGAAATCAGTACCACACTGTTTGTCCTGATGCTTCTCTCTAAGTTCTACACTCTTTCGATAAAAAGACATATTCTAATTAAATACTCTAGACAAGTAATATATGCAGTCTCCCATAACTTATTTTCCTTTCCCTCCTAAAATATTAGATCCAAACATAGCCAGAATATTTTTAAGTATTTTCTTTTTAAATTTATGAGATAAAGTAAGTTGAAACAACTTTCAAATACAGTTAACATGCTTTAAAAATAATTCACTCTAAACCAATCTCAGGAAGGAAGGGGAGGAGCTTGACTTTCATCTCTGTTGGGGTCAATGTGTATTAATTATTTGTCAAACAACACAATAATATATCATTAACTAATAAATAAATAGTATATATATACATCAAAATTATTTCGATCACATATATTTTTAACAAAAATAAAAACAAAATAAAGTAATTTTCTCAAGATTATCTGATTGTTGAAATACAAGATAGGATGAAGATCATATAGATAGAACAAGTTAACAAAATTCTTGCTTGATTACAAAGCAGAAATGTTTTGAAGTCTAAATTTATTTTACGCATCTAAATAGTGTGAAAAACATCATATATTGAGATAGTTCACTTCCTGATCATAATACTCATTTTATACTTGCATAGATTAATATGGTGTATATGAAAATTAAACAGTTAAAATCTTAAGATACTTATACAACCCATTTATCATTTTATAAATACAGTGAATTGCATAAAGCATATGTGGTAATAAATTATAATTGCATTATAACAAAGTATATACAATACATTTATGAAAAACACTGTCTAATGAATTGTGACTTACATAACAACACATCATTTTAAATAAAATGCAACAAAAGTGAGTGTTGTTATTATTAAATAAACTTATCATATTGAATAATACTCTAAGCTATGTAAGCATTATACTATTCAAAATTAAAAAGGAAAACAAAACCGTTATGAATATTTTGTTTTGTTAAATTATATAAAATTAGGTTTTATCATTTTTCCGGAGGATAAAATATATTAAGTATTAATTACTAAAAGTTAATTATACAAAGAAACATTCAACTTAGATATTTCGCGCTATTCTACTTATAATCCCATTGTAAACTTTTTGTAATTAAATTATGATATTCGTTTAAAGTAATTTTTAAATAAAGTTGCAATCTTATTTTGCATGCAATCCTAATTTGTAATTTTTTGAGGTAACTGCATTTACAGAATAAAATGGAAGTAATGCTAATTTACAATGTCATTGCAATTCTAATATAAAATAAAATTACTTTCCTACTCTCACTCACACTTTTTCTCTCATTATTAATTTAATTTAATTTATTAATATTTACTTTAGCATTATTAATTTATTTAAATATTAGTAAAATAATTAAAATTAATTTTATAATTTTACGTGAAAATATTTTTTATTACCTCTCTTGTTTATTAATTTAGTTACAGTTTTTTTAATTTTTAATTAAAATATTAACAAAAAGTATTTTTATTAATTTAATTAAAATTAAATTTATTAAAGCTTAGTCTAGCGATATTAATTTATTTTATTATTAATAAAAAAATAATTAAAATCAATGTTAAAATTTTCACGTGAACATATTTTTTTATTATATCTCTTATTTTATTAATTTGATTAAAAATATTTTGTTTAGTTTAGCATTATTAATTTATTTAAATATAATTAAAATTAATGTTAAAATTGCACATCAAAATATTTTTTTAGATAATATATAACTAAAATGACATTTAAGTAACTTTACATTATTTACATAAATTTACAACAAAAGTTAACCTATACCAAACATAGCAATCATTAATTCTCACAAATTATATCATAAATTATCATGTATAATCAAATGTAACAATTCTATTTTACAAGTAATTGAATTGCACGCAATGAATATCAGTAATTGAATTGCGATGATTATTCTAGATTACGCGAATCAAAGGGTCCCTTAAGCCATTTGGGATTAAAACTTGTCACTGCACTGGGACCAATTTCTTTTTATGAATTTTGTTCGTAGTATTATTTATTGGTATTTTAGTATTTCCTACTATATAATAACATATTACATAGTTTAAAAACAACATAGTACACATTATTATTTTTTCTTCAGAAGTTTGGACACCGCGACCCCTTAATAGCGTCGCCCCTAATCTCAGTATTACTTTTAAAATCTATTATTTTTATTTTAATAAACAATTTTCAGGGCATTTATTTAAACAAAGACTCCGATTAACTAAAAAAGAATGAATTGCGAAGGGCTAAAATTCAAAAGAACATATACATGCTATTATAAATTCTAAAGAGTTTCATCAAATCTTTGGGTTGATTTTTCACTTACGCCCACTGGGTTTTGACTTGAAAATCTTTGTAAAATTAAAGACAACCCTTCAACTTTTAAATCTTTTCTAGAGGCTCCTCAACTTTTACCATAAAATATAAGTAATTGTACCAAATAGATAGGTTTTAAACTCCACTTTAAAAAATAACAGGTTCTTTTTAAACTCAGAGGAATAGAAAAATTTTATGCCACATCATCAATAATTTAGTGATCAAAAATTAAAGAGACGATATTGCCCATGTTTTTTTTTTTTATAGATTTTCAAATAAGATTTCGTTTTATTTTTTGATTAATTTTATCATCATTTATTTAAGTATTTTAATTCTTTTCTAAATCGTAGTTAATGTTGTTATTAGAATATCTTAGCTAATAAAATATTTTAGCTGATCATTTCCTTAATTAGAGCTAATCAAATTTCTACTGTTGATGATGAGTCTCTATTAGTTGAAGGTATCCCCATTGTGCACCAATTTTTACTTTATGTGATTTTTATCGAATTTTTATTCAGAGTTCTGAGGTAAATCATTTACTCCATCCCGAATTATTCTATAGTTAGAGATTTGAGTATGTTTAGGTGGTTGTCATTGATTATTGTTGTTTTTAGAAAATTTGATAAAATTCTTTTCATGGTAATCATATTGTAATTTATTTATTTTAATAAAGGATTGATATTCGATGGTTTACGACCGGTTTTGAGCGGTTTTCCATTTATTTTTAAAATTTTTGTGTATTTTGAGCGGTTTCTAAAGAGTTTTAAATTTCAAAATTTTTAAATGATATCTTGAATTAATTGATTTCTAAAAACAACAATAATCAATGACAAAAGTTTTAAAGAGTTTGATCGTTGGTTAATCAATGATATATCATTGATTCACTCGAAATTAGTTAGAGTTTTGATTGTTAAGTTAGAGTTTTGATGATTGGTCAATCAATGATACATCATCGATTTACCCGAAATTAAGTCAGGGTTTTGAGTATGTTTATGTGGTTATCATTGTTTGGTTAAGGTTTTGATTATTGATCAATCAATGCTATATCATTGATTGTTAAGTTAGGATTTTGAGTATGTTTAGGTGGTTGTCATTGATTGTTATTTTTTAGAAGATTTGATAAGATTCTTTCCATGGATAATCATCCCATTTTATTTGAATTTGTTTTTTGAATGAAGGTCTAATATTCGGTGGTTTATTAGCAGTTTTGAGCGATTTTCTATTTGTTTTCACAATTTTCGTGTATTTTGAGTGGTTTCTAAAGAGTTTTAAATTTTAAAATTTTAATTAAATGATAAACACCATTAATTGATTCCTATAATTAAACAGTTTGATTATTTGTAAATCAATGATATTTCATTGATTCACCCAAAACTATTTCAAACACCCCTTAAATAGATTAATATCATTTTAGTCAATAATTATTGACATTTATGATAACTTGCTATTTACTTAAAATTTTTGAAAATCTGACGTTTCTTGAAACACTACACCTAAACTTGTCTAGTTTTGTAAATGTTCAAAAAAAAAATCCTATGTTGGTTTCCTATTTCATCTCTATTAAATTGGTCATGTGTAGTCCATGTGAGGCGATGTCCTTAATTTAGAGTTAAAGTTGAGGGGGTGAACCCTCATTTTTAATATGTTCTTATTTTATTAATTTAATTCCTTAAAGGGTAAAATAGTCCTATGCCCTAGGGTAAAATATTCGTATGCCTCTTAACGCTGTGTCATTGGACTCATGGCAAGTGAATTAGTAGAATTTGAAGAGGGTATTATAGGTATTGCTCCAAACTTTGGACTAAAAAAAAATTATAGTTCCTTTCAAAGCATCATCTCATTGGTCTTTTCAAATATCTGTTCGAAAAAAATCATTTTTGGGCTAGAATCGTGTTTCTTTGCATGAGTTAAAGTGAAATGTTTGCTAATATCATGTTTCTTGCGTGAGTTTACAATCTTAATTATCTTGTCCTAATTTTTGATTATATTGTGTTTAAAAGGCCTCAAGATTGATGACGTGATCATTAATGTTTTTTCTAACTCGCATTGGCGAAAGGGCGGACGAGGATGCCGCTTTGCTATAGTATTACATTTTAAAGTTTTAGGACCCGAGTGACCATGATATAAAGTTCAGAGAGCAATGAAGGTGTTTGCCTAATTAGTAATTAACATCCTCATTTCGATAAGCTTCTTTCATTACTTTTGTTTATAATGTGAAACACACATATTTTCTTTGCATAAAAATTTGGGGAAGAGGATTGGGTTGGTTAGTTTGAGGTTTTCTTGAAGTTGTTCGACCATCATTTTAGAAAATGTGAATATAAACCACTTATCTTTGTAGGGCTACCTAAGTTAAATTTGTGAACTATTCATTTAAAATTTCATTCAACATAGAGAGAATACTTTTATTATAATGATGTTGTACATATTTGTTCTTAAACTTTTTTTTATCAATTTAGTTCTTGAGCTTTCGATATGAAGATGTCAATTAAGTCCTTATTTTCTATTGGGTTAAATGCAACGCTTGCACCCACAAAATTTGTCATATAGGAAAATCACATCCATAAACTTTCAATTTAGTCTATTACAACCTTCAACTTTTACAATTAGCAAATCACGCTCCTGCAACTTAATCATTGTCAAATACTTAACTTGCATCTTCTCTCATCTACAAAAACAACCACTAAAGTCTAAAAAATGGGCCATCTCCACAATCACACTATTCTCTTCTTTTTCTTCATTTCTCTTCTCTTCACGCCACAAGCATAGTTATCATTATTGGTGTGATCTATGGCTCCCATAAGTGTCTGGAAGAGATGATGCAGGAGGAGCATAAGAATTGGAAGTGTATATGCTAGAAACACAGATTCAAAAATATAAAAAAAAACAAGGTTTTGTGAATAATTTGAGAATATTTTTTAAGGAAAAACAATATGGATGACAAATTTCATGGGGATCCAAATCAGCCGCCTGATTTCAATTCAATAAGGTAGTTTAGTTTGGGTAGGCAATTGAAAACAATGAGGCCTTAATATGATAGAAGTAAGCCGAGGGTGGAAGAAAGCTAAGAATAGTGAGAAACACGAAAACATGGGCAAACAGAGGATGAAGGGAAACCTCACTCTGAGTAATTCCTTGATTAATTAGTTTAATGATACATGATACAATATTTATACAGCTTCAATATACATAATGATCATAGTAATAAATTAACTTTAACTAATAAATATCTCAACAATATCGCGTGATCTTTCCTTTGAGAGAAGTAAATGACCTAACGTGTGCTTCAGTTTGCATGGTAGTGTACGTACTTTGCATGACCACTTGTGAAGCTTCCCTATGATCCCCCTCAACCAAAAGGAGGTGTTAGCCACTTGAAGCTTAGGCTTTATGAAAAGAAACCGTGGCTCAGAGAGTGATTTAGTGAGGACATTTGTTGTTTGATCATGTGAAGGAATAAGCCTATCAATGGATTTATTTATTACTTTGTCACAAATGAAGTGCATGTTAATCTCTAAGTGTTTGATCTGTGCGTGAAGAACTGGATTGGCAACCAGAGATATAGCACTCATGTTATCACACCATATAATGGGTGAAACTAGCTGTTTAATGTTCAATTCATTGAGTAGAGAAACAATCCAAGTAACTTTTGCAACAATATTTGAAAGGGCACGATATTCACTCTATGTACTTGAGCGTGCTACCACTTGTTGCTTCTTGGAAGACCATAAAACCAGAGAAGAGCTAAGGAAAATGACATATCCATCAATGGACTTTCGATCCTCAATGCTTAATGCCCGGTCAGCATCAGAGTATGCATCAATATTGAGATTTGAGGAAGGCCTAATAATAATTCCATCATATAGAGAGCCTTTAAGATATCGAAGTAGTCTTTTAAAAGCTATCCAATGAGTAATAGTAGGTCTTTGTACAAATTGGTTAAGCTTACTCACAATAAATGCCATATCTGCTCTTATGAGCTGAGATACTGCAAGGCACCTAAGACACATCTGTAGAGAGTAACATCACTAAATAATTATGAAGAATCATGATGTAGTATAATATAGACGTCAGTGGGTGTTGAGCAAGCCTTAGCATGCAACATGTTAGTCTTAATAAGCAAATCAATAATGTATCCAGCTTGTGATAAGTGAAAATCAGTAGAATCTCTAACCACTTCCATTCCCAGAAAATGATGTATGTGGCATAGGTTTTTCAAGGAAATTTGTTATTGACTTCCTTAATCAGTAATTGGACCTTTGCTTTTGTGTTACATGTAACTAAGATGTCATCGACATATACCAAGAAGATAATTGTAATTCCTGCTGACTGATAGATAAACAATGAAGTATTTGATCTTGTGTTAAGAAAACCCCACCATAATAAGGTGCTCCTCAGTTTTTCTTACCAAGAAAGAGAGGTCTGCTTCAGTCAATATAAGGCATTTTTTAGTCTACATACATACTCAGGATGGTTACTATCAATATAACCTTCAGGTTGGACTATAAAAACTGATTCTTTTAATGCTCCATTGAGGAATGCATTATTTACATCCAACTGATGCACTTTCCAATTGAATAGATCAGTTAAGGATATTACTAATCTTACTGTAACGAGATTTACCACAGGAGATGATGTTTCTTTGTAGTCCTTTCTAGGAGTCTGATGGTATCCCTTGATAATTAGTCTTGCCTTATGTATTTGAACACTGTTATCTACATTAGTGTTAGCTTAAAAATCCATATGTTTCCCATAAGAGTCATATTAGAGGAGTAAGGTACTAAGTCCCACGTGCAGTTTTCTTGCAATGCCTTAAGCTCCATGTCCATTGCTTCTTTCCAAGATGTACAATTTAATGCTTGTTTCCCTGATGTAGGTTCAAATAAGACTGGTGCAATGTGAAAATAGTACTTAGAGGTTAGAAAACCTTTAGGCTTAAGTGATCCTGTCTTAGGTCTAGTGATCATGAGATGATTTCTCTGAATTGTAGGTAAGAGAGGCATCATTTCTGTATGTGAAAGACTAAATGGATGATCACTACTAGGCTGAGAACTAAAGCTTGAGGTAAAAGGAACAATTATCAAACGAACATCATTTATATGATGAATAGATTCATAATTAGAATTATGAGTAGGCATGAGTAAATTTTGTGAGGAGAATAGGCATTACTTGAAGAGATCCTTTATTGAGGGAGAACATAAGTGGTATGCATGAATTAACCTTCTAGATTGGTAGAGTAAGCTTCCTGACTTGCTGAAACTGAACCAATGATGATGAATTAAACTAAAAATGACTCTATTATTAGAAGTGCAAGAGTTGAGTTTTGTGATTTAGGCCAAGGAAAACCTTTAGAAAAAAGAAATGATGACTCATTGAGAATTATATTAATGACAACATATATTCTTCTAGATGAATGCAAACATAGTTACCATTTATGAACCATGTAATAGCCAATAAAGGCACACTCTTATGACCTAAATTGAAGCTTATTTTTGTTGTAAGGTCTAAGGTGAGGATAACACTCATAACCAAAAGGTTTAAGAAACTTATAATTTGGTACTTTATTAAACAGAAGTTGATAGGGTGATAAACTAGAAAGAACATCAGTTGGTAATCTATTTATTAGATAAGCAGATGCTTGGAATCCATACAACCAAAACGAAGTAGGCATAAAAGCTTGGGCAAGTAAGTTGAGTCATGTCTCAACCAAGTGCTTATATTTCCTTTCAGCTCACATTTTGATTATGAGAGTGAGGGCATGGATTTCTAAATTCAACTCCTTGTGATGCTAAGAAGTTCTAAAAAACTTTATACTCACCCCTCCAATCTGGCTGAAGTGTTTTGATGGTGGTGGAAAATTGATTTCAATTAGAGTTTTGAATTGAACAAGAGTTTTAAAAGCTTCAAATTTTAGTTTGAGAGGGTATATCCAGGTGTACCTACTATAATCATAAATAAATATGATATAATATCTACATTCTTCCCATGAAGCAATGAGGGAAGGTCCCCATTGGTCGGTGTGCACAAGTTGCAATGGCTTACTCGCATGAAAATTGGATATGGGATGATGTAGGACATGACTTTTCCCTTGTGGACAGTTAGTACAAAAAGAAAAAATAGATGTTGAAGCATTGATATTATATTGTTTTAACACTTGAGAGACAATTTCGATATTAGGGTGACCAAGCTTCATATGCCATAAGTCAAAAAGTAAAAGGACAGTGAGCAACAAAAGTAGAATTAAGAGGTATATTGAATGTTATAGAGTTCACAATTTGATTATACTTCTTAGGTTCTTTGTCTTTGAAAGAATGACATTTTCCTACTTGACTTAAGCTAGAAGAATTACATGAAGATTTGAACTTTAGAGAATTTAAAATGACAGATACGAGTTGAGATGCTACTGACTTTTTTGAACTAGAAACATTTACAGAATTAACATGTGAGTTACAAAAAGTAGAAGAATGCAGAACAATAGGTTTGTAAGCAGGAGAATTTGTATCAGCAAGTCAGTGCAACATCTCTTCTTTCTAGAAAACATCAATTCATATAGATCCTCTTTAAGTCTCTCTTTGAGAAGGACCTTTCTGGTTGCTTCTTCCTTCACAAGACAGTAATTTGAGTGAAATTCAATAAAGAGTGAATTATCTTTAGTGACTTAAGACACACTAACAAGGTTCTTTTTAATATGAGGTACTCTAAGCATTGACTTTAATTTTAAAATGATAGAGCGTGAGGAACATGAAGAAAAGGTGGAACCAATATGAGTTATATATAGTGCCTTACCATCACCCACAACCAGCTTCTCCTTGCTATTATACTCTTGTGTAAAATGAAAATTATTCAGATCTCCAGTTATAAGATTGGTCGAAGCTCTGTCTGCATACCATGAGGAGTCATTCACCACATCTGAGCTTGCAACCATTGTTGTGGGAGGGAAGTTCTGCAGTCTAAAATTATGGTCTTGGGTGGAAGAATAAATTGTGCTTGATATCCATTGTCATACCCGTAGTAACATGTCAAGGCTCCATATCCTACTCTACCACAGACTTGACATATGAGTCTATTCCCAGTTCTGCCACCTCTACCTCTCATTCCACCATTGAAATTTTCACGATTCCCTTATTGGTTATTGAAATTTCTTCCTCTGAATGTATTTCCATTGTTCTTTTCCTTTCTTCCATAATTGCTTCCAGAAATTTTTTCTTACATGGTGTACTTCAATTGAGTTCAGATCAGCATTTATCCTCTCTATCCTGCATTCATGGCTCATCAGTAAAGCTTGTACTTCTTCAACTGTCATATTTTCATTTCTTGATGTGAAACGATAAGTCTTGTTCACTTGTAGGGTTTTCGGTAGCTGCCAAAGCATCACTAATGTTCCTAATTTTATCACAGTAGCCTGCTATGGATTGACTACATTTCTTAAGAGATTGCAGTAAACTCTTCATTTGGAGCAGTCTTGCCCTCGATTGATTTGATGACCTACTTTAAAGCTTTTCAGTAGTCCTTTGAATGACCGTATTGAAGAACAGTTCCAAGAACTCTCTCGATCATAAATGACCTTAACCAGCAAAGTAAAAGATGATTATTCCTAATCCAAGAAACGTATTTTTGATTAATACTTCCATTGGCTAATTTGTGTTGAGGTTTGTCCTCATTACCAAACATGTAATCGTTTAGTCCATTACCAATTACTGTAGGAACTATTTGAGATTTTCACATCATATAGTTATCTCTATCTAATTTGATCAATTGAGATGAATTAAGAGTAATGTTCAAAGACTTTGAAAAGAAACTGTCATTAGCTGAGTTACCTTCAAGACTTACACTTGAATTTGTTGCCATTTCTCCATTGGACACCTTGATGCTCTGATACCAAATGAAGAGCAGTGAGAAACACAAAAATAAGGGCAAATAGAGGATGGAGGTAAACCTCACTTCGAGTAATTTCTTGATTAATTAGTTCAATGATACATGACACAAGATTTATACAGCTTCAACATACATAACGATCATAGTAACAAACTAACTATTACTAACATATCTCTCAACTATATCACATGGCATTTCCTTTGAGAGAAGCAGCTGACGCAACATGAGCTTTAGTCTGCATGGAAGTGTGTGTACTTTGCATGATCACTTGTGAAGCTTCCCTGTCAAAGAAAGAAGATGAGGGGGCAGACTGTTATCTTCTTCACCCCTGACGGTAAAGAATGACACTTCAAGTAGAGAATGGAGCTTTAATTTTGTACTGTTCTTCTCCATAATCAAATAATGGTATTTCATCTTGTGGCGTGAAGAAGAAGAGAGACGAAGAGGAGAGGAGAAATGGAGTGAGATCATGGTGAGAGTTAGACAGCCATGGTTATTTTTGCTTGTGTGAGAGAAGAGAAAATGAAGTCATCTTTAACAACTTGATGGTGTTTAGGTCGCAATAGTGTGACACTAATTGTGAAAGTTGAGGTTGTAATAGGCTAAATTGAAAGTTTATAGGTGTGATCTGTCTACATGGGGTGTAAGTTGCATTTACTTTTGTATTCCAAATGTGGAACGTAACAAAAAATAATGCATATGAGACATACATGATGACTGTGACACATTACTGACTAATTTGATATTTAAAGCGTTTTCTGTTCCACATATCATTACTTTCGTAATAATTTATTTAGATACGAAGTAGATATCAAGAACTTGATTCATGATATCATGTTAAAGTCCATGAACTGAATAGAATTTTAAAAAATTTAGTCACAAAATGAAAATGAGTCATAGATGAGCTGCCATAGCATAGTTTAATTAGTCGTAATTTTAAAAGTAATCAAATTTTGGAAATACCCTAGGTCTATCGTATGAACAAAACACCATGCAGCCTGGGATCTCATTGCCTACACTACTAGAGTCCCCACTGCTTAGCTCAAACTTTTCTACATCATCATCATATACGTCAGTGAGCTAGCTACTTTCCTTTGGGAATTTTTCAGTATATATAAGCTATAGGTAAAGTCTCAGTGTCATCCATACAAATCACTCCTTCTGAGTTGCATTTTCTTTGAGTCCAAATCAAAAATCTGAAAAAATGCCTTCCTGGAACAAAAGGACTGAACTCATCAACCAAACAGAATCGATTATAGAAATTTGGGAAGTACTTGAATATGGAACACCTCAACGAGCTCTTCTGATTCAACCACAAAACAGTGTTTCTGTTGCTTCAAAGAAATATCTCGTCAGAAGCGCTGAAACTAAGATAAGTAGATCCTTAACTGTAAAGAGAGATGGCGTTTATTATACTACTATCTCTACACATTATTTTATGGAGTCTGCCAAGATTTCTTTCCTTATAGAAGGAGAGACTTTCAAGATTAAACGAGAGCGTCACTAGTTTCATGCCAGGTGCAGGTTCTCTCTCTTTACCACTTTTTCTCTCTCTTTTTTTACACAAAGTTTCAAATTGTCTGATGATTGAAAATAATATATATATGACTGAACGAATGGGTAATGCTACAATATAGGGGATGGACAATAAATCCCTGTGCCATAGAACTTTCTCTGAAGCAATTATCTACGTGTACGTAGGTTTAACTAAATATTCACACCCTACTGTCTTTTTCATCTCTTTAAATTTCGTGAGTTTTTTTAGTAAAAAGATGTCAATCGCGGGTTTATTAACGTAAAACTCTGAGGTTCTCTTTACCAAACTTTTCTTCTCTAAGAAAATGATAGAAACTTGGGACTCTGCACTTGCTATAATTTGATATATATTAATATCTGAGGTGCTTCAATTTTGTGACTATTGGAATGAAGATTTATTACCTGAATTAATTGATGTGCACTTGTGGAAAACTCATTGTCGAGATCTGTACACTATCGAGATTAGTTGGAGAACTACGTTCTAGAGATCTGAGGCTAATAAAAAAATATATTAATATCAAAAACACGTTTGATGATAGTAGTATTTGAATTTATTTTTAATGTTAAATTGTGACAAATATATTATTTTAGACCTGTTTTCTCAAGAGATTTTAAAATTTTAGAAAATCACAACAATTGCAAACCCAACAGGCTAAGGATTAATAACACAAAAATATGAGTACTTGCACGAGGCCGCCAAAAGACAGGTTGGAGATTTGTGAGAGAAAATAATTTCATATAAAAGAATTTATTTCTTTTTTCCCCTTTCTTTCTGACGTAAGCTACTTGGTTTTGTTGTTCTTGCAGTTTGTTGTGGGTCCTGTTGAAGGATGTAATACTTGATATTGTCGAAGTTAGTGTGGCCTTTGTTTTAGTCAATCTAGTTGGGGTGACGTTGGTTTTGGTTTGGCTTGATGTTTCTTTTGCTAGCAGCTTTTGTTACTTGCAAATAAAATTTGATCCTTGATTTAAGACTTTGCTATCAATTTGATCCAAAATTCATCTCTAGTTTTTGTCGGGCAGAGTGTATTTTTAGTCTTTCAAGTTTAATATGATTCTCAATTTAATTTCTGTAAGTTTGATTATCTCAATCGAGTTCTCAAATAATTCAATAGCTTACAATCAAGACCTTTTGATAGCCTAAAGCATTGATATGAACTCGGCAACAGTCAAAACATATACTTGAATGTTAACTATATACATCCTCGTTACAAACAAACAAGTGCGATTTTAAGATATGAGATTTAATGAAAGGACTTGATTGTGTCATATTAGTTTATTCACGACTTAATCATAAAAATCAGAGTTATATGTACTATTTAATTTGAACAGAGTCAGCTAATTGTGGATCAAAAGTGATTTTATATAACCCTTCGTTTTGTAAATAAAAAGTCATTCTAGTGAATATTGAAAGGAGGGTTTTGGAACTCGTTTTATGGAGTGGCTAGATACCAAGAAGTTTAATTTCGTGATTGTTTATGCGACAAGACTGTATTTTCCACATGAATCCATTGATTATGTGTCCTGTTTTAATTTGATTTGGAGTTAACAAAGATGGATAGTTTGTTTCCTTTTATTGAATTTCAAAATTTTTTACACCAATCAAGTTATAGACTAAGTAATGTGCCAATCATTTATAGAATAATTTAACAAATAATATGTGATAAATCACAAACTTACATGATATATCACTTGATCACTTAAAACTTGACTTATAATTACTTGTTCAATGTAGATTTACTATATATATATATACATGAAACTTGAACATTTGCATAGAGTTAAAGATATCTGGGAAATTTATGACAAACTATTATCTAATGGAAAAACTTTTTAGACAGTGGCGAATCTAAGAATTCCGTTCAGGAGTGCACATACTCTTGCCTAGATTTTTCACAGAAAAAGTACTGTGATTCCAAGGTTAACAAGTTGATCATGTTTTAGATATGTTATTGGACTTGATCTTGAACATTAAGATTGTGATCTAAAATTTGTGTATGCGGAAACCAAATATGTAGAGGATTTCATTAAAGTTGATATATATAATTTTGTTTAGAACTAATAGCTTCTAAATGTCAAATTTTTTTCTCTAAGATCATTTAGTCACTATTTCAAATTATTCTAGATTACTTCATGTATTCAAACCTTAACATATATAAAACATGATTTACTCTACTTCTCTAGATTTTATGTATCTCGTGTACATAATTAATTATAATGGTATGCACAATTATATTAAATACTAAGCGTGCAATTTCATACGAAATTGAAAAATGTTTAGGCTATTACGTTATTATAATGACATTTTAATGATGATAAAATGAATATTATGGGAGACAGAGTTAGAGAGGGCCTGTGAGATGATAAACAAAAGGAGGAAGAAGAGAAGACTTAGTTTTATTACCGTCTTTAGCTACTGAATTCTATTAGTTCAGTTAGTTAAAATATGCAACTTCTTCTCACGTGCATTATGGCTTTTATCTTCTTATATTAGAGCTTGTTATCAATTGTAATACATATCATCTCTCTCTTTTAAATACATAACCACTTACTTGATTGAGAATTCAAGTAAGTTGACATTAATCTATCAAGTTCTCTACAAGAGTATTTTTCATTTCTTTCTTCTCTTCCTCTTTCTTTCTTTCTTACTTCTGTTAACTTACATAAGGAAATCAATTCCTTACATGGTACTAGAGCACGAAGAGGACTCACGTCCGATGGCTTCTAACACAACTACGAATAATAACAGTGATTCAAACACTAGAATTACCTCGAGCAGTAATGGAGGTATGTAGAATTTTTTCACCAACAATCTGAGCAGCTTAGTATCTGTCAAACATGACAGAGGCAATTATGTTTTGTGGAGGTCTCAATTCATTCCTATTTTAATAGGACATGATCTTGATGGTATAGTTTTGGCTCAGTGGAAAAACCAAGCAAGAAGCTTGCAAATGGTGAAGAGAACCCTGAATATAGGGTATGGGTGAAAAAAGATCAGCTTGTTTTAAGCTGGTTTAGATCCTCTATGAATGAAAATGTACCGGGCACTGTTTCTCAGTACGACAACTCGACTGGAGTTTAGAGCTCTCTTGAGAGACATTTTGCAAGCCAATCAAGAGCTAGGCTTATGCCATTGAAAAATTCACTTAAAATTGTACAAAACAGAGTTCTACCATAACATAATACTTTGACAGAATCAGAGTTATAACAGATGAACCAACCAAATCATCCCATGGTAACCATATCAAAATCTGATATCTTCAAACCTAAAGCTTTTACAACCACTAAACACCCTTTGCCACCTGATGTACTACCTACTGAGCCTAAGATTGTTAAGCAAGAATTGGCTGATCCTAACTGGTTTAAGGAAATGACTGAAGAGTATGGGCTCTTATGAGAAATTAAACTTGGATGTTAGTCCCTTTGCTGTAGAATATGATTGTTGTTGGCAACAAATGGGTTTTTAAAGTGAAAATCAATACTGATGGTAGCCTTCAAAGGTATAAAGCAAGGTTGGTGGCCAAAGGATTCCACCAAACACTTGGTATAGATTACACAGAGACATTCAATCGTGTTATTAAACCAACTAATGTCAGAATAGTCTTTCATATTACCTTGGTCTTTGGTTGGGTTTGTAAAATAACTTGATGTCAATGATGCATTCTTTAATGGAATGATTGGAGAATCAATATTCATGATGCAACCTCAATGTTTTATTGTCCCCTCTAGACCTAGATATGTATGAAAATTTAAGAAAGCTTTGTATGGGTTGAAACCTGCACCTAGGGCCTGGTAAGATAGGCTGAGATCTTTCTTACTCAGTTGGGGTTTTCTTAACTCTAAATCTAGTACATCACTATTTTTTTGGCATAAAGGTATTGATATGATGTTTATTTTGATTTATGTGGATGACATCCTTCTAACTGGGAGTAACATGGAGTACATCAACTGGCTTATTCAGTCTTTGAACTCTAATTTCTCATTGAAGGACCTTGGCTCAATTCACTATTTCCTTGGAGTTGAAGTTTACAAAAATCACACTGGTTTTCACCTAACTCAGAAAATATACATTTTAGATCTATTAAAAATGGCTAATATGGATGGTGCTAAGCCTGCATCTTCACTAGCAAATGCTTCTATTAAATTAGCTCTAAATGTGGTTGAACCTCTAGTGGATATCAATTTATATAGAAAGATTTTGGGTGCTCTTCAATACTTAACTATAACCAGACCTGATATTGACTTCATAGTAAATAAGCTCAGTCAATTTATGCATAAACGTACCTTAGTGCATTGGTAAGAGTGTGAGAGAGTATTGAGGTATCTTAAAGGAACATTGGATGAATGTCTTCATATCAGATATGCTAATTACAGAAGTTCCACTCCCTTTGACATACATGCCTATTCTGATTTTGATTGGGTAGGGGACGTAGATGATCTCAAGTCTACTGGTGCATATATGATATTTCTTGTGGCAATCTCATCCCTTGGTCATCCAAGAAGCACAAAGTGATATAAAGGTCTAGTACCGAGAGTGAATATAGAGCCCTTGCAAATGCAGCTGCTGAAATTCAGTGATTTTACAACTTATTAACAGAACTAAGGTTTTCTTTGTCCTCAAAATCAATTTTATAGAGTGATAATGTAAGTGATTTAGCCTTAGCATCAAACCCTGTGTTCGAGACAAAGTATTGCAAGGAGCTTTATCTGTCAGATTTGTGCCTTCAGTAGATCAGCTTACTGACTTACTGACTAAGCCTATTTCTACTGCTCGGTTCAAGTATCTTAAAGACAAGCTCAAGATGTTCTTATCCCCCTTGAGCTTGGGGGGATGATAAGTAAAAGAAGGAAGAAGTTGAGACTTAGTTTTATCACCAACGATCTTTAGCTGGTGAATTCTGTTAGTTCAGTTAGTTAAAATGTGCTACTTCTTCTCACGTGCATTATGGCTTTTATCTTCTTGTATTAGAGCTGGTTATCAACTATAATACATATCATCTCTCTCTTTTAAATACATAACCCATTAGTTGATTGAGAATTCAAGTAAGTTAATATTACTCTATCAAGACCTCTCCAAGAATATTTTCCGTTCTTTCTTCTCTTCTTCTTTCTTTCTTACTTCGGTCGACTTACATAAGGAACTCAATTCCTTACCTGAGAGAATAATAAATATTAAAATAAATCAAGAAAAAGGGAACAAAAAATTGATTGGGTTTTTTAGAAAAAGATAAACAAGAAAGAGGAAAGGCCTAGGATTTAGGCTTGCAAATATAGAAGAAAAGATTGGTGATTTTTAGGTAACTAGGAAAAATTCTGATAGTCAATTAGATATCTATTAAATCCTTTAAAACATTATATTTTATCTATTCTGTTGATATATTCAGATTTTTCATAATTCATATACCGTAAATGCCTTTAAATAATTAAAATTCAATTCTAACAAAAAATGGATTTTTTATCCAATAAATTATAGGGTAAATTACCTTTCTAGTCTACTATCTTTCTGAAATGTACCAAAATAATCCATTGACTTTTAAAATGACTGCATTCATTAATTAACTTCCAAATTTTGTCCAACATGGATGCCATGTGGATACCACGTGTAGTTTATTATTATTTATTTAAAAAAAATAACATAACAACCCAAATTCCCCCATTTCCCTTTAGTCATGCGCGATCCCCTCAATTTGAAAAATGGAACCCTAGCTGTGCCTCTTTCGCCTCGCCTGTCGCTGCGCCTCCATTGCTTCACTCGTCACTGCGCCTCCATCAACCAAGGTACGCCGTCTTCGTCTTTGCTTCATCTTCATCTTCGCTTTGTCTCTACCTCATCTTGCTTCCTCTTGCTTCGTCTTCCTCTTGCTGCACCTCCATGTGTTGTCTGTTCTTTTTACTTTGTTATCTTTACTATGTTCTTTGCTATTCGAGATTTACTTGCTTCGTCTTCCTCTTACACATGATGTTAGTTATAGGAATGCAAGAATTATAACCTGTAGGAGTGTCAAATGCAGGCAATAATCTCAGAAGCTAGATCCTCTGCTAAGTTAAGCAACTGATTGTCATAGGATGGGATTTTCATGCCCTAGAATCATAGATGAAAAGATGAACCAACAAATACCCATACAAAAAACGGTACAACATAGCCTAATATTAGATAACAATTGGTTGATAGGGCATAAATGTCCAATTTAACTAACTATGATAATATCTTAATCCCTAAGAACATGCAAGTACAAGACCACCAAAGATTCAATCTATCATGGATACAATGATGTATTAATATAGCTCGATGGAACTCAAAAAATCCATAATGGTCGCGAAGCACTTTGTACCATTTTTTCTTGTTCAAGGAATAGACACAGTAGAATACTTATCTCACTTAATATCAGTCAACTAACTGAAATTACATTTTTAATGTGTTCTTAGAAATAACTAATTCCATTAATGCATGAAATGGATAACTTCAGTAATGAAAATATTTCAGTTTCTCTGTCATGAATGTAATGTAGGTATGAGTGAATTTTTAATTACATTTCACCATGGTGGAAAGCTCACATACCAGCCACATGTAAGATATTTATGGGGTATTGTAAGTATATATCCTAATGTTGATGCTGATAGGGATTTCACAACTTGAAATTAATTGCATGCTAGAAGAGTTAGGAGTGACTAGGGTGAATCAGTTATATTCTTTGAAGGATGGGCATATGTTGCATAATGATCAAGATGTCTTAGACATGGTAATAAATATACCATCTGACCGAGTAATACACATTTATGTAGAACATAATGAATTTGAAACTATACATGGTCGGAATGGAGAAGATAATGATGTATGTGAAGGAGAAAACACAGAAAGTAGTTTCAACTCATTGGAGGATATCGACTTTGATAAATGACGAAGAATGGGTTCTAGGAGATGATTTCCATTTTGATAGGTATAAGCATGGTGAGAGTAAATTGTCTATTACTAATGTTGAAGATGCGGGTGAGGATAAAGATGAGGTGGAATCTACATACGCTCCATCAGATGAGTTAAACTCACCTACAAACTCAGATGAGGAGGTTGATGATAACCCGATTTTAGACTTAAGACAGACATGGACAATGTGAGGTTTAAAATTGGGATGGTGTTTTCTAATGCAAAGGCACTTAAAGATGCAATTCGAGAATATTCAATTCAAGGTGGTTTTAGTATAAAACTTGATAGAAATGATAAGACGAGAGTGACAACTGTATGTAAAAAAGAATGTGAATGGACATTGCGTGCCTACACAGTGCAACAAGAAAGTACCATGCATATGTTTCATAATCGAAATATGAACTCAACATGGTTGTCTAGGAAATATCTGAGCAAGTTCAAAACTCATACCAATTGGAAGCTAGAAGGAATAGTTGATGCTGTAAGGCAAGACTTTAATGTGCACATCTCCAGAATCCAAGCACTTAAGACTAAAAGTAAGGCAATGAAAGTAATACATGGATCCGCCATGGAGCAGTATGATAGAGTTCGTGACTATTGTGGAGAGATTTTGAGGACAAATGTGGGAAGTTTTGTAAGAATTAGTATTCATAGGCCTGACCTAAATATGCAACCTATATTCAAGAGATTGTATGTTTGTTTATCAAGTTATAAGCAAGGGTTTTTAGTAGGTTGTAGACCAGTTATAGCCCTTGATTCATGCCATTTAAAGGGATCGTGTCAAGGTCACTTAACGGCTGCAACTAGAGTAGATGGTAATGATTGTATTTACCCTATTGCATGGGCGATTGTAGAGGCTGAAACAAAGGACATATAGCCATTTTATTAGGCCACTCGATGGGCCTGATTTATGGCAAATGAGTAACCTTGAAGCTCCATTGCCTCCCATCATAAGACGACCTCCTGGAAGACCCAAAAAACAAAGAAGAAGAGATCCCGAAGAATCAAGTAACTCTCAAAGAATGAGCAGAACACAAAAGTCTATTAAATGTGGGAGATGCCATGTATGGGGTCATAATTCTAGGACATGTAAGGGATCCATTGGAGACAACAACAAAGCAAAGTTACCATTGAGGAGAAATTCTAAGTCACATGAGCAAATATTTATGGGCTTCAATGTTCCAACCGCATTTCAAAATATGTAGGTATTTCTTGCCAACCAAATTTATTTTTGTACTTATTTTACTTTTTCATTACATCTAATCCATAAAACCTTCTCAGGAATCATCAGTTGAAGGCAACAACACACAAGCAAAGGTGAGCAACTGTTTATAAGGCCAAGAACATTTGGAGGTAATACATCTGGAGGTAATACAATCCGTTTTAATTTCAACCTGAGATTTAAATAGAAGAAAATGTAATTTACTCTAAAATAGAAGAAAATGAGTATTAACGATATTTCCTTTCTATCATCTTCTCTTGCAGGGAGGCTGAGAGAATGATAAGTTGCTAAAGAGGTTTAACCAAAGATATATATTTTTTTTATCTCAGATCAAGTTTGGCTTTATGCTTGAAATGTTTGTAATTTGAGTTTTTTTTTGTGGAATGGCAGAAGGATTCAAGAAATGAGAGATCAATGTTAAATTGATAATTACTTAGGGACGATGTAGGCATATAGCCTGTGAAATATTTATAATTGTTCTCTTTATGTTATCTAAAACACTCTATTTGGATCCAAAAATTTCTTTTCCACTCTTGTTATGTTCAATTCTCATTTCTTCTTTCAATTTCATTTTAGAGTGGGTAGTATGGCCTGCTTCGGATGTACATGATCTTGCTACGTACTACATGTGAATTGTAATGTATTTATGATCTAAACTCTTGATGAGTTCAAATAAATAGATTGATTTGTAAGAAAATAATTATAAGTAGGCATGAAAAATTTGACGGAGTTTAATATAAGAACTAAAATGATAAGTTAATGGATAAATGTGGTTAGACTAAAAACTAATGGACCAATTTGGTATATTCACGGAAAGTTAAAAGTAAAAAAAATTAAAAAAGTAAAAAATATTAATTTTAAAAAGTGTCAAATTTTCCATCCGCGTGGCATCCACGTCATCAAAATGGATGGAAAATTTGACGGAGTTAACGGAAGGACTAAATTGGATAAAATTTGAAAGTTAATGGATGAATGCAGTCATTTTAAAAGTTAATGAACTATTTTGGTACATTACAGAAAGATAATAGACTAAAAAGATAATTTACCCTAAATTATAATTTGATGAAAAACATGATCTCTCCTAAACAAACTATTTTGTTTACATCATACCTAAAATTATAATATTTCTCAAATCACTCAAAGATCTTTCTCTCATAAATTAAATCTCAATAAACCTTAGTAAATCTTACTCTCTCTAACTACCCTGAAAAATTAAAAAATATCTCTAAGAAAATTAATAAAATATCAATTAAAAATTAATTAAGATCAAAATGTTTTAAAAAAATAAAAAGTACTGGAACAAATCTGTAAGATTCTGTCAATATTTTCAAAAAATTAGAATTTCAATAGACCTAAATATCATTTCTGCACGCATTAACTTATTTGCTAAAAATATAGGCTCTAAGTAGCTAATATTGTCATTAAATTGAATGTAAAAAAATGACATTTTTATATTTTGAGTATTTTGATTATATTAAGTAGCTAATATTTTGAGTATTTAATTGAATCAAAATATACTCAATTAACTCTCTCCCACTCCAAAACTAACAAAAACCACCATACATACTAATTATTAATATATAATAATATTTATATGGATGGAACTATTATCAACACCAACAATCAATGAATAAATTATAGTATTTATCAGTATTTAAATACATTGATTGTTGACTCTAGGTCTCATAAAGATTATTTTGATGATAATAAATATCTACATAGTGATTACCAGTATTTAAATACATTGACTGTTGACTCTAGGTCTCATAGAGACTATTTAGGTGATAATAAAATTTTGTATGTGTACTAACGTTTATAATCAAATTGTAGAAAATTATAAAATATTGATGTACACATGAAGTATGAAGATGGAGTACATCAAGACTTCGAGCAACTATTCATAAGGTCTCGGTCTCGGTTTAAAAATGCCCCTTGGAAGTTAGAAGCATATTGAGATATATTGTCAAAAGTGGTTGTAACAAAATATTGGAGAAAAATAAAGTCCAGAAAACTCAATGAAACCTGTTTTATAGGAGTTCAAAAAAGCTAAAAGAAGTTAGAAGAAAACTAGAACCATTCTACCACGAGCGGTCATCCGTCCATCACCAATGATCGTCTGCTCCTTGTTGTTTTCTCCCAACGACTATATTTTTTAATCTCTAATGGACCAATGATCAACCAGGCATGGGTAATATTTGTCCGTTCTCTAC
The DNA here is from genome assembly GCA_003255025.1 of Datisca glomerata. Classification (NCBI taxonomy): domain Eukaryota; kingdom Viridiplantae; phylum Streptophyta; class Magnoliopsida; order Cucurbitales; family Datiscaceae; genus Datisca; species Datisca glomerata. Next base: position 820,533 of record QANY01004257.1, on the reverse strand, counting down.
AGTAATAACCCGAACATATTTATTTTCTCGACTTATAAAAGAGGGTATTTTTAGAGAATTGAGAAAAAACTCTTATACTTTGACAGAACAATTCTTCATCATATTGAAGTAGCGAAATTTGTGTATCTACTATTTGGGAGAGTTTTATTTGTAATCTCTTGATATATAAAAGAGAGGTGAGAAGTGTGATTATAGCCTGTAAAAGCAATCAGTGAAAGGCTTAATTAGTGCCTGTAAAACTAATTGGTTGTAAAAGTTTGATCTTCACTTGTGAAGAAGATCATGGTAGTGAATTCTTCAAGGAAGAGTCTTTGAGCATGGACGTAGGCAATGAGTGTCGAATCACGTAAAAGTCATTGTGAATTAGATAGAAATGAATTTAATATATATCCATGTGTAATTTTGTAAAAGAAATTTGGCATGTCCTTGAACTAGTGCATGAGGGAACAAATGAAGTGAAATATTCTAAAGTTAGCATGCTCATGCATAGTTATGAACTGTTCAAGATGAATGATAGTTAGCTCCTTTCTCTGAAAGATGAGGAGAACAACTTTAAAGGGTTGGACCTGGCCTGCCTACTTACAAAGTGTTAGAAAACCTTAATGAGGCCTTTAGTAAATCTGAAGTGTATGTTAATGAATTATTTTCTTGATTTATGAATATTATAAGTACTTTAAAATCGTTTGGGAAGACTTACTCAAATGATGAGCTATTTAGGAAAATTTTGAGAAGTCTACCAAAAGCATTGGAAAGCAAGGTAACCGTGATTCAAGAAGCGAGAGATCTTAACATGCTCTAACTTAAAGAATTCAAGAGATGGTTTTAATCGACCATATGAGATTTAAGGAAAGAGAAGAATGTACAATAATAAAAGAGAGCATGGTATTTTAAATCCAATGAGATATCTATAAGTGATGAAAATGAAATTGATGATGAAGACTTAGTTCATTTTATGACAAAGTTGAAGAAATCGCTAAAGATTAGATAAGGTACCTCAAAGAATAAATCTCAAGAAATAATAGCTACATCAAAGAACACGAAAATGTAAACTTACATCATGAAATATGAAGATGAGGTAAGTAGACCATCATAAGCTTAGAGAAATCACTTATGTATTTAAGATACCTTGGTGTGTGTTTGTGCATTTTTTAAATAAAGTTTTTAATTTGAAAATTATTTAAGAAAAATGCATATTTTGAGGGGAGCTAAAATATTTATTATACTAAATATTTTTAAAGAGAAATATTTTTAAATGTAAATGAATAGTTTTTTTTTATTTCGAAAAGGGGAGTTTTAAAATATGATTTTGAATGTAATCCCCAAACTTTTAAAGGGTTGTGAGCATAAAGGGGAGATCTATGTGTGTTCTAAGGGGAGAAATAATTTGTTTTGATTAACAAAGTGTAATCTTAATACTTTTAAAATATTGGGAGAATATTATTGGTGTTTGATGATAAAAAGGTGAGTGAGTTGTTGATTCCAATGCTTTATTGGTTTCTTATTTTATTTTATAAAAAAGAATTAACCATGCCATTTGTTTAAAATACTCTCATTTTCGTAAATTAATTCTCATGCTTTCACAATTTAGTAACCCCTTTGAAATCATAAAAAAATTGATTTTTTAAAAATCTCCCCCTCAATGAATGCATTTTTTTCAAAAACTATTTAATCTTAGATGTATACAAAAAAATATTTATGTAAATTCTCAAAACATCAAGAGTATTATGAAGGTTGAGCTTGCTAACCTTGTCAATGTGTGCCATTATGCACATATGAATCTTTTCATGTTCATTCACAGTAGGGCTTGTCCTTTCTTTGGATTTCTTCTTTGAAGTGCATCTTATCTTTGTGAGTAGTTTTCGAAGCTTCTTTGTGAGGTTCATTAGATTTTCGTCTTCATCTTCACTTTGATTCTCAATGAATGTGGCTTTAAACAGTAGATTTCCTCCCTTTACATAGTCCACATCCTCTTCCATATACTCCATTTCATGAGTCATGAATGCCATTGAAGTAAGAAAACATGTCTTCAATGCTTTCAATATCATGCATTTTAAACATTTCATATTCATGCATCAAAATATCAATTTTAGAGTATTTAACCTCATGTGTGCCTTCATGTATGGTTTTTAATACATGTCAAATGTCTTATACAGATTCACACATATAAACCTGATTATATTCATTTATACTTAAAGCATAATATAACATGTTCATAGCTTGAACAGTTTAAAGACAATTTAATTTTGTCATTCTTCATCAAATCTCGTGACTTAATCATGTAAAGACTATTTTTGACAACTTCCCATAAATTATAATCAATCGATTGAATAAAAATTCTCAGTCTAAATTAAAATCTACTCCATCAAAAAATAGAGGTTTTGAAATTGAATGTCCTTGTTGAAAATTAAAAGATGATGCCATAGTCGAAGATGATTAAGTCTAAACATTTGAGCACCAAACCTGATACCAATTATAGGATCGATATGGCACCCCTTTAAAGGAAAAATAGTTTGAAAGAAATATTTTAATATTTCAAAAATAAATTGCTTGAAATAAAATAATAGATACAAAATGAACAATCAAGAAATAAAAATATTTACGTAATTAAATAAATGTGCGGAAGCTTAAATGCGTAGAATAAATAAATAAATAAAGATAATAACGATGCAAAATATTAAAGTGCAGAAAATAAAGAGAGTAGAGAAGAGAGATGACACACGATATTTTTATGTAGTTCATAAGAATCTATCCCTACGTCCACGCTCCAAGGAGATCCCTCCTTGAAGATTTTTCTCAAACGATCTTCTTAAAGATTTTTGAAAACTAAACCTTTACAAACCATATTGGCTTATGGTGGCAATCAGACCTTGACAATGCAACTCGGTCGAGATCTTCGAATCTCTTACAAAATTTCTCACTTTGTCAAAAGAGTAAATCTCTTAATATTTTACTCACAATTTTCACTAGCTTCTCTCTAGAAAATTTCTAAAAAAAATATTGCTTAAAAGACAAGCCTCTCAAACAATAAACTACTGCAAGCTTCGTAGGAAGGAGTGGAGAGTTGTGTTTGAATTGAAAAAACCATGGCCTATTTATAGGGGAGGATGGATCCTGGAACCAGTCCAAACTAGATTGGAGATCGGATGGACCAGTGCTTGATTTGGGGAGAATTTCCCAAATAAGCAACCGATCCAACCAGTTTGCCACCGGTGTATCCGATTTGAGAAATTATGCAAGAAATTTCCTTATCTAGAAATCGGTCCATCTGGTTCAAAACTGGTCCGTCTGGTTTCAACAGGTGTGATGGAAATCACCTCCAAAGTAGAGCCGGTTTTGACACCGGATTGAGGGTGAACCAGTCCGTGACATTTTGCAAACTGTTCTTCCCGGTTTGGTCTCTTAAGTTCTATTTCATAAGTTGTTCATCTGGTTCTTTGTTCTTTGAATCATTCTGAGTTCAACCGACTTTGATTCAAGTAATTTTTAGTTCGTTTGATATATTTCGTGCCTTTCGTAATGTAACACGTGTAACTCGTTCCGTACGATTTTTATTGTCCTTTTTCATCAACACTAAAGATTAAGTGTTTTCAACATGATTTTTACTTTATCTAGGACCTACACACTTAGTAAAAACATTACTCCACATATTATTTGTCATAATCAAAATTATCACCTTGGCTAGGGTCAACATTTACAACCTTAACAATTCTTTAACAAAAACTATCTGAATAGCTAAGTGACTAACTTTCTTTTCAGTATAAACTATGATTGAGTGAGGATATGAAGGAGATAAAAAAATATCTTAACTAGGTTGACACCTATCTCGACTTACCATTACCTGACCATTAAACCCTAAAATAGTTGATATAATAAAAAGGCAGGCTAAAATGCAAAATACACATGTGTACTTTGACTAAAATGTAAAATATACCCCAATATATTTTTTCATATATTTATACTCTTTTAATTTGACTAAACTACAAAAAACTCACCCGTTAGAATTTCCGTAAAAAATAACAATGTACAAAACTTCCGTTAATGGGAGTTAACAAATCGTTAACAAAAGTCAACTAAAATATCAGTTTTAGTTTTTATCTTTTCTTTTAACTCATTTATTTTTACTGTCCTATTAAAAAATGTTCGACATTACAGGGGGAGGGGAAGCTCTTCGGGACAAGAAGAGAAGGGGGAGGGGGAATCTCATCGCGGCAAAGAATAAAAAGGGGAGGGGGAAGCTCGTTGAAATCTCTTTGGCACCCATTTTAGCACCTCCTTAAAATATATCTAGCCATTTCTCACAATGATTTAAGGATTTGGAACACTTGGATGTTTCGAGTTACAATAGTTCTGCTAATCCAAAACCCATTTTGGTTCTTTGTTCTTTAAAGTACTTGGACGTATCTAACAACTCCGTGACTGGGGTTTTGCCCCACTCAGTGGCCTGAAATTCTGAGAGCTTCCCCCTCCCCCTTCTCTTCGCTTTCTGCTAATTGTGAAATCTAAGACAAACATATAAAAAACCAAGCACGAATAGAGAAATAACGTGAAAAAAATTATAATGGAGTGTAAAGATCTTGATAAAACCAGTAGGTTAAGATAGGTTATTGACTGAAGTTCAAGAATAGAGAGAGAAATGAGAAGAGAAGATGAATCTTGAACAATACTTGCAAAGCCTACTTACATTAATAATAACTAGATGTTTTGGGTTATTTCCAAAATGAGCTTGAGCCTGAGTTCCATTTTTAAGACTTTTCTCATATCTATAATAACAAACAGCTACTGTATGTCCAGGTTTAGCGCAAACCTGACATATAATCCTGCCATTTCCTCTTCCTCTACCGTTTCCTCTTCCTTTACCATTCCCTCTTCCATTGAAACCTCTACCTTGATTGGAGAATTGATTCGAGTTTTGGTTTCCTTTACCTCGATTTGAAAACCTATTTCCACCTTGCTCATAATTCTTTCTTGGTGCATTTGATGTTGTAGTCATATTCACACTCATCTTGACTTGATTTTCTATAGAAACCAACTGTCTTTCCAGCCTACTTTCATGAACCATCATGAGTGCCTGAACTTCTTCAATGGTTAATTCTTCAGATCTTAAGGTTAAATTGACAACCATAGGGTCAAACTCAGCACCTAAACCATTCAAGATATGCAAGATAAGTTCTTGTTCATTGACATGATGACCTGCATAAGAAAGTCGATGAGCAATTCTTCTGAGTTTATCACAGTACTCAAAAATAGAAAGATTCTGTTTTGTTGTGTTTTGAAAAGAATGCTTGAGTTGCATCAGTCTAGCTTTAGACTGGCTTGCAAATTGTCTTTCTAAAGAACTCCATACTTCTATTGAAGTCTGATACTGTGTTACCGTCCCTAACACACTTCCACTCATGGGAGATCGAATCCAACTTTGAACAAGTTGGACCTTCCTTATCCAAGCCCTGTAATCGGGGTTATCTTCTCCATTTGTAAGTTTTCTCTTTGGTTTTCCATCAGTACCAAAAACAATTCCATCAAGATCGTGTCCTATAATAGCGGGAATGTTATGTGACCTCCAAAGTATGTAGTTTCCTCTGTCAAGTTTGACAGATACAAAACTGCTCAAATTGTTTGAGAAAGTGTTTTGCAAACCTCCATTTATGCTTGAGGTTGCTCCTGTATTTGAAGTATTACCATTTTTAGTGTTTGAATTCATTAGAGGTGATTTTTCTTCCTGCTCTGGATGTGAGTCCTCGCCTTGCTCTAGTAAGTTTTCTTTTTGATTTCGACGCGATTCCTCATCGTGCTCTGATACCATGTAAAGATCTTGATAAAACCAATAGGCTAAGGTAGTTATTGACTAAAGTTCAAGAATATAGAAAGAGAAAGGAGAGAAGAAAATGAATCTTGAACAATACTTGTGAAGCCTACTTATATTAATAATAACTAGATGTAAGGGGTTATGCCATTTATACTATAAATAGATCTTACAGAGAGGCTAAGCAAATCCAAAACAAAATACATCATAAATTGGTAGCCAAACACACGCTTCAACCAACTAATAGAACACTTGGATAACTAACAAACCTAACTATATATAGTTAGGACCCAGTAGCTTATTATTCCCCCTCAAGCTTAAATGGGTGAAAACACCACATTAAGCTTGTTCTTCAGGTATTTGAATCGAGCAGTCGTTAATGGTTTAGTCAACATATCAGTAAGTTGGTCAATAGAAGGTACAAACCTTAATGCCAAAGACCCCTGCATAACTTTGTCACGAAACAAAATGCATGTCCAACTCTATGTGCTTTGAAGCCAATGCAAGAGCACTGCCATTATCGCACCAGATTACATGTTTAGAGACAGAGGAAAAACCAAGTTCAATCAATAAATTGTAGTTTCATTGTATCAGAGCTGCAATATTGGCAAGAGACATGTACTCACTCTCTGTACTCGATCTTGACACTATCTTATGCTTCTTAGAATATCAAGAAACCAACTTTCCACCTAGATAAATGAGATAAGCTCAAGTATACTTTCTGTCATCAGAATCCCCTGCCCAATCTAAATCTGAAAAAGCTTGATTATGTAGAGAAGTAGAGGTTTTCAGAGACAAACCTTAATCAATAGACCCTTTTAAATACCATCACTACTCTTTTACAAGCCTGCCAATGTAGCTCACTGGGTTTATGCATAAATTGACTTAATTTATTAACAATAAAGCTAATATTTGGTCGTATGGTTGACAAATACTGAAGTGAACCAATTGTCTTTCAATATAAAGTAACATCAGCTAAAGGTTCCCCTTCATTCTAGCTCAACTTGATAGAGGAACAAGCATGAGAAGAAGCATGTTTAGCTCCTTCCATGTGAGTTCTCTTAAGAAAATCAGTAATTTACCTCTTTTGGGTAAGATGAAAGCCAGATTTGTTCCTCAAAATCTCAATTCCCAAAAAATAGTGTATAAAGCCAATATCCTTTAGAGAGAGTCTTATTCAGAGTTTGTATGAAATGCTGAATTTATTTCTTGTTACTACCAGTAACAAGTATGCCATTAACATACACAAGTATAAAAATTTTCTTCTCCCTTTTTGCAGAAAAATAGTAAAGTGTCAGACTTGGAATAAAAAATTCCCAGCTAATCAAGGTTGATTTCAGCCTATCATACCAAGCTCTAGGAGCTTGTTTTAAGCCATACAAATCCATTTTTAGTCTACAAACATGTTGAAGTCTTGAACTATCCATAAATCCTTCTGGTTGAACCATAAAAATAGTCTCTTCAATCATTCCATTAAGAAATACATTATTTACATCCAACTGTCTCACATCCCAATTATGAACTAGAGCTAGATGAAAAATAATCTGAACTGTTGTGGGCTTAATTACAGGACTGAAGGTCTCACTATAATCAATACCCTGTGTTTGGTGGAAACCTTTTGCCACCAATCTTGCTTTATACTTTTGGACACTCCCATCAACATTAATTTTTACCTTAATGACCCATTTGTTACCAACAATAGACATATCTTGTTGTCTCGTAACTAATTCCCATATCTTATTCTTTAAAAGAGCATTGTATTCTTCATTCATGGCTTGATGCCAATTGGGATCACTCAAAGCATGCTTGACAGATTTTGGTTCGGTGGTAATAGAATCTAAAGGTAATGGATGTTTTGTAGTAGAAAAGGTTTTAGGTTTGAATATACCAGCTTTAGATCTAGTAATCATAGGATGGTTAGACTGGATTATAGGATTTTGTTGGCTAGGTTGAGTTGGTCTAAGTTGATTAATCTTAATAGGTAGGTCTATAACAAGGTTTTCTACAATAGAGGTAAATCGAGCAGATAAATGAGCATGAACATTTGCATTAGTGACAGTTCCTGAATCAATATTAGTGTTCAAAACATGACTTATAGAATTAGGAATTTCAATACTTCTCACATCAGGTGAAAATTGAGGACCAAGGGTTACCTGAGGTGAACTCTGAGATGAGTGCACTATATTGACATGATCCTGTGAACAGATGCTTGTAGGAATAAAAACGTTTGCATGGTAGACAAGAAAGGAACAAAAGCAGCTTTGTTAGAGTTGACAAAAATAGTAGAATAGGGAAATCTTTTCTCATAAAAGATCACATTTCTAGAAATATAAATTCTTTCAGATTTATGAAGACACTTATATCCCTTATGGATAGATGAATACCAAAGAAAGATGAAAAAATCAATATGAAAGTTAAATTTATGAGTGTTATAAGGTCTAATGTGTGGAAAACAGGCACAACCTAAATGTTTTAAAGACGTAATATGATATAATGTTGAAAAGCTGCTGAAAAAAAAGATTTGAAGTTAAAAGCTGGTGTAGGTAATCTATTAATGAGATAAGAAGATGTATAAAAATCTTCCCATCAGTATTTCAAAGGGATTTGAGCTTGAGCAAGAAAGGTTTAGGCTAGTTTCTAAAACATGTTTGTGTTTTCTCACAATTTTCTCATTTTGTTGATGTGTATGGGGACAAGGATGCCTAAGAAAATGTCTGAACTTCCCATCCCAATCTGACTGAATGGTTTTAATACTGAAGTCAAGTTGCTTTTCAATAAATTTTTCGAAGGTTTGAAGAGCCTTATATTTGGTTTTGAGAGGAAAAATCCAGGAAAATCTACTATAGTCATCCAAGAAATTAATATAATACCTAAAGACTTTAGTGGATGAAACAAGAGTTGGCCCCCACAGATTAGTGTGCACGAGCTCAAAGGATTGTTTAGTTTTGGTCTAAAGAAAAGGGCAGAACATGACTTTTACCCTTTTGGCAAGCAATGCAAAATTTATGGTGCTGTTTAGGTTGAGAAAGGTTGCAGATTTGTAAGAATTTGCTAAGAACTTTGTGAGAAGGATGACCTAACTTCATGTGCCATAAATCCACATCAGTAGTAACATTAGTATAGGAAATTGAAAGTTTCATACTTATTTGTGCATGAGTTAACTTTTGTGCAGAAAATTTGACATTATTACCAGTTTTAACAGTTTTAGGCAGATTAAAAATAGTATTACTAGGAGAATAAATGTAACTAAAAGGAAGAAAATTGAGTCTTTTATTGAGATTATCATTGAAACAAGGTACAACTTGAGTTACAGAATTCCTACAAAGATGATTAACATCAGAAACAGTTCTATTTAAACTGTCTAAACCAGAAACAGACTGATTATTAGGATTACAAACTTGTGTAGTAGGCTCAAAAGATACATTAGAATAAGTTTGACATAGTTTCAAATTGGAAGTAAATGCTAAAAGACCTCTAGAACCATTGGAGCCAGGATATGTAAGCAGGTACAATCCATCTCTAAGAATCCCCAACAAATAAAGTGTTCCCTTGATTGAGTCCTTCATAAGACAAGAGTTAGCATGGAATTCTATAAAGATGTCATTATCATTAGTGAGTTTTGACACACTAATAAGATTCTTTTTAATGTTAGGAACTCTCAAAAGTCAATTAAGTTTAAGGGCATTTTCTTTGGCAGGTAAGAAATCATGTCTAATATGAGCAATAGTCAGAGTTTTACCATTTCCAACTGCAAGTCTTTCCTTGCCACTATATTCTTAAGCCATAGACATATTTCCAAGCTTAGAAGTGTAGTGATTTGTGGCTGCACTATCATCATACCAAGCACTATCATTAATTGAATCAAGTGACTCCATATATGCAGAAGGAGAGGCCATAAAGGCTAAAGGTGTTACTGACATAAATGCTACATGTGGGTTGTTTTCAAAATGAGGTTGAGTCTGAGTTCTATTGTTAAGAATTTTCTCATATCTATAATAACAAACAGCTGCTGTATGTCCAGGTTTAGTATAAGCCTGACATATAATCCTGCCATTTGCTCTTCCTCTACCATTGCTTCTACCATTTCCTCTTCCATTGAAACCTCTACCTTGATTGGAGAATTGATTCGAGTTTTGGTTTTCTTTACCTTGATTCGAGTCTTGGGGCATTTGATGTTGTAGTCATATTCACACTCATCTTGACTTGATTTTCTATAGAAACCAACTGTCTTTCCAGCCTACTTTCATGAACCACCAAGAGTGCCTGAACATCTTCAATGGTTAATTCTTCAGATCTTGAGGTTAAATAGACAACGACAAGGTCAAACTCAACACCCAACCCATTCAAGATATGCAAGATAAAATCTTGTTCATTGACATGATAACCTGCAAGATAAAGTCCATGAATGATTCTTCTGAGTTTATCACAGTACTTAGAAAAAGAAAGATTCTGTTTGTTGTGTTTTGAAGAGAATGCTTGGGTTGCATCAGTCTAGCTTTAAACTGGCTAGCAAATTGTCTTTCCAAAGAACTCCATACTTCTGTTGAAGTCTCATACTGTGTTATCGTCCTTAACACACTTTCACTCATGGAAGATCGAACCCAACTTAGAACAAGTTGGTCCTTCCTTATCCCAGCCCTGTACTTTGGGTTATCTTTTCCATTTGTAAGTTTTCTCTTTGGTTTTTCATCAGTACCAAAAACAATTCCATCAAGATCATGTCCTATAATAGCAGGAATGATCTGTGACCTCCAAAGTACGTAGTTTCCTTTGTCAAGTTTGACAGATACTAAACTGCTCAAATTGTTTGAGAAAGTGTTCTACAAACCTCCATTTATGCTAGAGGTTTCTCCTCTATTCGAAGTATAACCATTTTTAGTGTTTGAATCCATTGGAGGTGAGTTTTCTTCGTGCTCTGGATGTGAATCCTCGCCTTGCTCTAGTAAGTTTTCTTCTTGATCTTGACGTGAGTCCTCGTCGTGCTCTGATACCATGTAAAGATCTTGATAAACCAATAGGCTAAGGTAGGTTATTAACTGAAGTTCAAGAATAGAGAAAGAGAAAGGAGAGAAGAAAATGAATCTTGAAAAATACTTGCAAAGCCTACTTACATCAATAATAATTAGATGTAAGGGGTTATGCCATTTATACTATAAAGAGATCTTACATAGAGGCTAAGTAAATCCAGAACAAAATACATCATAAAGTAGTAGCCAAACACATGCTTAAACCAACTAACAGAACATTTGGCTAACTAACAAACCTAACTATATCTAGTTAGGACCCAATAGCTTGTTATGGAGAAAAAGTAACAAAAATCGAAATACTAGAATACAAAAGAGAAACTTGGAGAAGAATGAATACAAATAGGCGAATCTCTTCCAAGTCGATTTCTAAACCCACGTTGGCAATGGCGAAGTCCGGACGAATGAGGTGGGAGAGAATCTTATCAAGAACCTCCTTAACAGGCACAACTATCTATTGATGGTAGGGATGGTAAGTGGGTCGATTTGGCCTGTGAAGTCAGATAAATCAGGCAGGTTCGGCCCACGAACCTAGATAAACCGGGATGGTTAAGGCCCGCAGGACAAGCCCTGGCCTTCACAGACCGGGCACTTTGGTTAGCCGGGCACTTTAGCTATGTAGGCGGGCCTCGTCCAGGTATATGGCCCAGAGTGATGGCCCATGGGCCTTTACCGGCACAAACTGTGAACCAATCTTTTTTTTATCTCAAATAATAATTCATTGTGTATACGTTGAAGATTGAACTTTTGACCTCTTTCTTACTAAACAAACTCCTTACCACTAGCCTAAGGCAATTTTTGTAAAAATATTATTTATATTATATTTCAATTGTCGTTCAATACAATTTGTTAACTTCTTTATAAAATATATTTTTGAGATAAATTTATTTAATTAAATAAATAGATAATATTTTTTTTAAATGAATTATTTATGCAATCAAATAAAAATACACTGAGGGTCCACAAGGGCATACCCTAACACCAATTAACATGAGACAAATACAAAACAATATAAACACAACAAGCTATAATTTAACATAATGTAGTATTATAACTTATAATACACTACCAACAATTATAATCTAACAAATAATGTAGTGGAAGCCTCATTTGTGTTAAGGATTGGATTGATGCCACCAAAAGAAGACAATAACGAGTATATGTTATCATTCATGATTTTCAAGATTTAGATGTTAATGAACACGAATTATATATTAGTTATTAATTATTTAGTATATTTTGAGATAATTTATATGTAGTTTTTGAGATTGTTGTAAGTGATTGATAAATAGGTAAGTGCCAACCCAGTAGGGATGTGCCTAATTTATAATGATGTTGTTGGACATAGTGTACTCAAAGCATGTGTTTAGACATTTTAATATGAAATTATATTTCCTTATAATTATTCTTTTAAATTATTGTTGAATAATTTATATATAAACATCTGAAACTTTCATATTTATTAATGAGACTATGATTTTGTATAAATACGAGAGGATCGAGATAAAAAATAATGAATAAAATAGTTTGCAACATATTAAAATATTAAATCTTTAATGAATGGTTGGTAGTATGGTTCACTAAACATTATGAATGTATGTGATTTAGATCTGGATCATTGATGTAGATAGATATCTTAGTGAATGTACTTTATATAATTAAATTATATATGACATGATCGATGTAGATTAATATATTTATTAACTTACCGTTTATCATAAATATTAAATACCTATCAAAACTGATGATAGTATATAGATCAGTCTGAATCTTGAGTAGTCATGAACTCTTATGCATGTCTACTAGATCTTTTGATTCACTCGTTAAGGTTTGTTTGTAAAACAAGCTACTGACTTTTATTTTGGAGATTCGGTGACATGGATGACTAAGAAGATGTTCTTACTAGATTTGGAATCCAAGCTTTCCTAACGGATCGTATATTAGTTTCCTTAAGTGTTAATTCTGAAACTGAATGGTCATTGATGTCAAATTTATAATATGATTATAAATTGACCATTCATTAGTGAATTAAGGATACGTAAAGATCAAGAGGTAATTAGAAGGCTAAAATGATAATTTTGACCAACTCTAATTTACGAATCAATAATTGGAGGACAGAACTACATGAAATGATTATATCAATGGACTACACGAGAATACTCTATAAATAAATTCTGTAATCTCTAAGAGTGTAATTTCATATTTATAGAAGAGTAATAATAGAATTAATAAATAAGATTATTTAATAAAAAATTTAATTAATAATCTAGTTTATTGGAGCTTAGGAATATGGGTCCATGGTCCCCAAGTCACCTCTGTATTACACAGACTAAGGTGTGAATATTTGAGGACATGAGAAAAAGGCTGACTTGTAAAATAAATATATTTCTGGGGTAAGTATATAATTATGAGATAATTATGTATGATTAATTAATTAATTAAATTATTTAATGTAATTTTTAAAAATTATCATTAAATAATAATATTGATTAATTTTGTGTTAATCGATATGCGAGACAGAATATTTGATTTATCTAATCTGTTAATTAACAGATAAGATAATTGATTGAGAGACAAGAAAAGTTAATTTTGAATTAATTGATATCTAGATATTTATCTAATTAAAATAAATAATAAATTTACAAAAATTGTCACATGCCGTGTTGGACTGTCACATGCCAATCACTGATTTTGAATATAAGATTGACGTGGACTACTGTAGTGTCGTGTCACTACAGTGGGACGTGACACACTGTAGTGCCTCACGGCACTACAGTGGTGCTGTGAAACTACAGTGTCATTAGGCGTTGTGACTCCTCACGGCACACTACAGTGCAATGTGACACTGCAGTGTTGTACAGTTATAATGGGTCCACTTAAATTGTACATTTATATTTAAATTATTATTTTATTTTTAAAAGATCTGATATGACATTATCTAGAAAATATATTGATATTATTCTATTGGTTTCATGTGCTATGAACACAGTTAAAATCAGGGGTGAAACTCACTGAGATTAAAAGCTGATCAAAAAGCTTTGTGAAGAACTTTTAATTATTTTTTATTAGAGTTTTGTTTCACAAATTAATCATTCTCAAAATTTTCTAGATCTCGTGTGTTGAGTACATTTAGAGACAAAAAAAGTATTCTTGATATATTCTACGTTTCCATACACGTCTTAATGTGTTTGATGATTAACTTAGAAGATCGTGATGTGAATCTCAAAATCTATCATTTATGGGATAGCATGATCGTTGTATTGCAATGGCGCTTGATTAGATTACAAGAGTTATATTTTATATCTATGTATATCTTTGATTTAATATATAATGGATCCGATCTGAAAAAATATTTTTTCATTAAAAAGTTTTCATCTTTGGGATTTGCGATGGTGCGATCATTTATCATTTTATAATTTTTTTTTAAAAACCCACCACGCTTTCCGTCGCGCGTTGCCATGGATTCTAACAATTGGTGTCAAAGCGATGTTTTTATATATTTGTATATTAAATACTGTGTGAGTGTTCTTGCATCGCTCATAATATAGATATTTTGATATGTGTGAATGAATGAATGATTTATTCTTTGAATGTATGATTAATAATGAATCATTAATTATACGATAAATTTTGGGTTTAGGCTTTGTTCTTTTTTTTTCCTTAGATCTTGTGTAAGTCATTTTGGGCATAAGAATTTTTGTAATTTTCTTTTGAATATCATGTTGTAAAATTTTGATTGCGAGAAGACGAAAGACGCACGAGATGAACGTGGAAGAAAAAAATGGAACTTTGATGAAGAAAAAAAAATCAAAAAGTGAAGTCAAAGTCTATTTGTCCTGGTTTCTTACAAATCAAAAAGTGATATTTTACTTAACTTTCGTTAATGGTATGTTAAGAAATTTGGCACATGATTGTTTTTGACGAAAATTCTAATATAATAGTGTATTTTGTAGTTAAGTAAAAGAGTATAAAAATATGAAAAAAAAATATAAATATATAGTTTACATTTTGATTAAAGTGTAAATGTGTATTTTACGTTTTAGCTTAAAAAAGAAAAGAGTACCAAATTTGTTTAAAATAATACCATCCGAAGGGAACAGTAACAAAAAAAAGTTTGGAGAACTAACTAACTCAAGGGGTGAATGTTAAAACCTATTTAGGATAAAAAGTCCATATGCAGAAAATTTTTAGTAGGAAAAAGAGCACACCCGAAATTAATGAAAGCGATTATATGGAAAATGTGCCATATCAATCCTGACCATGGTAGGAATAAAATCTGGACATGAATGTCACTAATGAGACGGAAAAGCCTAAATTCCATAATTAGCTAATTTATCTGCCACTTGATTCCCCTCTCTAAAAATATGCAATACCCCTGTGTTAATTTTAATCCTACTCTTGACAAAACCTCTAAAATTATGAAAAAAATCCCTATAACATGAAATTCCAATCTTGGGTTGCTACATCTGTGTTAATTCTAATCCAATCCGGTGACGTTAAAATCCAAGAGAGTATTTTTTGTGCCTTTACGGGATTTCTCAAAAACTCCAATCTCATAGTACCAGAAGATCAAAAATTGAATTAAATATTTCACAGTACACTATTGCTACAAACTTTTATGGTTGATAAAAGTATAGCCAAAGAAGAACAAACTGTAATATATTAATGGGAGAAATAAAAAATATCAAATTTCAAGCTCAAACTGTAAAAATGACAAAAAACTTTTGTTTTTTAAAAATGACTAAAATAATGTAAATAATTTATTTACGTCGCTGGTGCTTTATCTGTTTTTGATTTTATTGCCTGTTGCTTTGTCTGATTCAATAATACCGCTTATCCTAGTGAGTTTTACGGGCCCATAGGAACAGAAGCTTCTCAAGCACAAGCATTACTTTTCTAGTCACAGATCAATGTCTTGGGGCTAAAGTAGGATCCGCTCAAGGACCTACTAGTTTAGGTTTTTTTTGAAAATAATTATTTACTTTGGTCATTTCCACCATTTTTGCAAAAAAAAAAAAGTTCAGCCATTTTTACAATTTGAACTAAAAATTTGATTTTTTGGTCATTTTTCGTATGTTATTCTCAAAAATGGACTGATACCATATATAGCCTATAAGCAGCATTAGGAATGTTGACTAGTCTACAAGACGAAATCATCCCATCCGAAAATTTTCGTATATTATTCTAAAAAATGGACTGATACCATATAACCTATAAGCATAATTAGGAATGTTGACTAGTCTACAAGACGAAATCATCCCATCCGAAAATAAAAATGATCTCGTCCCGTGGTATCAATACTAGAAAGGGGTTCAGGATGACAATCCTATCTTGCAACACTGCACACTATAGTGTTGTAATGCAAGCAACAATGCACATTTAAAGAAAATACTTTTTATTTATTTCTAAAATTATATTTTAGGAAAATAATTTTAATACTAATATTTTGTACAAGTCCACACCTGGGATTATGGGACGCGCATTAGTGGCACAGGTTTCGGCGGAATAAAAATCCCGGTCTGGCTTAAAATCAAAATCTCAAAATTTGAATGGAAATCAAAATCTCAAAATTTGGGTTCAGGACGAGATTAATTTCGGCATGACTGAGATAAGACTAGACGAGATTTCGGGTTGGGGATTTTTTGATGTGGCTTAATAGCCGATGATGCATTGATGATATCCAAAATCTATAAAGAAGAAAAGTTGATCACTCATGCTATTGCCTGAAGAAGTCGAAACTAATTTAGCAATGGAATAAATATTTACGGATAAGTAAAACAAATTTTGACTCAAAATCCCAAAGTCATCTCTAGAAAAGTTTGACACCTTAGCGAGAGTGCACGATGATACTGTGAAGGAATATTCATTCTATTAGTTAGAGTTAACTGAGCCAATTTTCATCCAAAGTTTTGATCAGAATGCTCTCTAATAATTATAATGTCTCATCCGTCAAGAAAGGTAATGTTCCCTTAAAGCTAATCGAATAGAAGAAGATCTATAAGCCAATCTAGGGATGTTTAATTAACTCCCTGATGTAACACATTCTAATGAAATTGAACACAAATTTCGAAGAAGCCAATGTCTAAATTCTAATTCAGCTTTCAAAGCAACGCTTGGTTAAGGGTCGTGAGATTTTTTATCCCAAAGACATCCCTCTTTAAGCTTGAAACAACATAAATTCCAAGAAACAGCAATCTATTTGCTGTTCAATAAGCATTTAATGGACACCACTACAACAGTAATCTTTTTTATCATAGGTTTTGATAGTGTTTCTGAAAACGCTATGTATATCGATGTTATTAAAAATTCGCTATCTATGATAGTATTTTTTGAACGCTCTAAAAAGCTTAGGATAGCGTTTTTAAACGCTATCATAGCTTGTATAGCATTTTTTAAACGCTATCAAGCGCCTTTCATAGTGTTTTAAAAGCTATAATAGCCTTTCATAGCGTTTTAAAAACGCTATAAAAATCATTTTATAGCGTTTTATAAATGCTGTAGTAGGTATTTTATAGGGTTTTGTAAATGCTATCGTAAGTTTTTTAGCGTTTTATAAATACTATCGTAGGCATTTCACAACATTTTTCATTACTTATTGTTTTATGAATGTTATTAAATATTTTTTATAATTTTTTATTACTTATGCTTATAATTGTATAAATATAAAAAATAAATAACTTTTCAGAAAATATCACGAAATAACATAATCACATATCACTTTATTTAATTAGTCAAAATTATTACATACTAATTATTTACTAGAAATCACATCTCAAAATAATAATTACATATTATTTTTTGAATAGAGCAAGCAAAAGTAATTTATTCAAAAAACCTAAAATCTAGTATAAATTCACATATAGATACTGAGAGTGGAGGTATCCTGGGAGGTCCATATTATTGTTTTCCTTGGTGAGGAGGTGGTGGCACATGTAACTGCCTTGATGATGCTTCAGGACAAGATCAAAGTGTTGTACCAAAGCATGGATGATCCATTCAAATGAAGGAGCAAGCCTCCTATTCTAAATAGTACAATATAAATGATCAACGGTTAAGACATGACTTATTAGATAAGGAAGTTAAAATTAGTGACATACTTACAACATTCCATGATATAATATAGTCGTTAGTGGAGAGCAACCAAATTCTGACATTTAACTGCATATTAAGTTTATTATCTTGTGTCTCAAAATGTAACATTTAATAAGGATCCAAGTTTATCTAAACAATATCTTATAAGAACATAACAAAGCTTAAGTGACAGAGAATATTCATAACAACACTAAGCCTTTCAAATCCATCAATTTTCTCACCCCCAAAAAGAATACAAAGAAAATAGATGAAATATGAATTGCATGAAAGTATAAGGATTACATTGAAAAATACATATCATGTAATAGGATACTAATAACCTTTAGGATATTTGATACTAATTCTACTACCAAAGTTTGGAGTTTAGCATGTAGTTCACTCCTTTTTGCATTAGTTGATGGAAGAATGATGGTCAAATAAGAAAATAAGATTAAATAGGCAGGAAAATGTTTACAGAATTAACATCACAGTAACATGCAGTTAAATGTGTTTAGTACAAGCTTATAAGAACTACACTAAACACTTAACTTAGCATATGTAAAATTGCATCAACGCCCCCTCACCCCCCACCGGAATAGTCATGCAGTAAAACTAATGAGACTTCTAGCTAGGTATAGTTTAAATAGTCAGAAATGTTAATAAGCAATACCCTATATCTAACTATATCTTGTATATATTCATCATTTTACTCAATCATTCAAAAAGAGAAAAATTAAGTAAACAATCCAAAGAAGCAAGCTTAATCGGCGGAGAGGTCGCTGACATACATGAACAACAGAGAATGGGGATGAGCTGCTTAATTGGTGGAGAGGTCACTGACATACCTGAACGATAGAGAATGGGGATGAAGAGCTTAATCGGAGGAGAGAGCACAAGTTCAGATAACTACTACTTTAAACATAGCAACTAAAAATGAAGAGGAAAGGAAATCAAAGAAAATGAGTTCCCATATGACATAAGCGCTCTTGGGTGGGCTGGCCAGAGCACAAGTTCAGAAGAACAACAAGCCATTAACAACTTCACCAAATTGAGAGAAGGCTTCGTGAAGTTTCTTTTAGTTGTATGCTTACTAAGGCATGTAGAAACATCAGTCATAGAATCAATTCAGCTTACTTATAGTGCCCTTAATAGATTTTAATATTAATTCAACATATTAGTTGCAAAGAAAAAGATAGATAATTACATATGAGAAAATAAGATGTATATCAATGATTAGGTCCATATATTAGACATAAGATATCTGAGAAGATTGTCAAGCAAATTAAGATGACAGAAACAATGAGCAAGGAAAGAAGAATTTGCTAAACGAGTGAACCCCGTTATAAACATTATCTGTAAAGAAATTTCTAAACGAGTGAACAAAATTCTTGAATAGTAGCTAGACAATTTCATTGCTGGTGACCAGTAGGAAAAATAAATTTCAAGATTTCTACAAATATGATTAAATCCAAATCCATGACTTCTGTAGAAACTAGAAAATTTCAGAATTACAATAACAATTTCATAATAAAGTTGTGATAGAAGCAAAATCCAGCTATTATCTCATCAAAAATTTCAGAATAAATCTACTTAGAGCTTTTAACTCAGAAAAGGTTATCTAATTAGAACAAAGCTACGATTAAAACCCACCATCAAATACCCTCTAGCCCTAGGTTTGACAGACGACTAAGAGAGCTCCGATTGAAAGTGGTTCACCACATGACCAAGCTCAACGAGCTTAGGGATGGGTCACGCGTGCCCGAGTCGCCTGTAGAGAGAGAGAGAGCGAGAGAGTGAGCTAAGAGAGACAGATGATATAGAGATAGCAGAGAGAGATAAAGAGTTGATGTACCCTACTGAGAGAGACCCTCAATCAATCTTAACACAAAAGCCTATCTGTCAGCTTTGTCATTGAGAGAGTTTTCTATGAACCTTCATCGTAGACTCTGTGAAAGTTGAAGAGAGGCACTGCGTGAGAGATTCACCGGAGAGAGAGCTTCACCGGAGGGAGCTTCTCGAGAGAAAGACGAAATAACGAGTTGATTCTTGAGCCCTAAGATCCCTATTCGACATTAAAGAGAGGTTGAAGTTGAGAGAGGTATGACTTGAGAGAGGTTGAAAAAGAGAGGGTTTTGGGAGAGTAATTTTACGCGGGGTTAAACTTTTAGTCCTTGTGCTAGGTTCCCCAAAATTGACAACCTCTCTTAACGTTTTCGTAAAAAAGATGCGGTCATGCATGCTATTAAAGCACAATTTTGTTGTAGTGTATCAATATGTTTTACAAGAACTTTCTCTCTCATAAAGTAAACATCTACTTTAATGTGGTTAGTTCTCTCGAATGAAAGTTGGATTTGATACAAGTGAGCTTGTTCCAAGATTGTCACACCATAGTACTGCTGGTTTTGCTAAAACCCGAACTCATCAGTGTAACGTTTTGTAACGTTACAGTAATTGGTGCAAAAATTAATACCAATTAATGGCCTTCAATGGACATTGATGCTCAAGGAGATACTTTTTGGTTACGAAAACGGTAATAAAGGTTCTTGATGGTGGAAACTCTATAAACTTGGCATTCGGTCCTCTCACTGCTTATGTACATTTGAAATTTTCAAGTTTTTCTCCAAAATCAATGGCCGGAGGTTAGTTGAGTTTATACTATTTCATGTTTCAATTGATTAGAAGCATGATTTAAGTATTCGTTTAACTTAAATTTGGTATCAGAGCATATTTTTAGCCTCTTCCTTGTCATTTTGTTCTCTGAATTTCTGATTTTTCGTCTTCCTTATTCAGTAAAAATTTGGTTTTGATGTTATGATGTTTATACAATAAAATGGAGTTAGAAATCATTTAGGAATTGATTTTTAATTGTTTCTGTGATATTAAACATCATTTTGAGCATAAAAATGGCGTCTTTGATCCGGGTTTTGTGCAGTTTTCATGGGTATTTAAACCGCGTATGTTCTACCCGGATAGAGGTTGAAGATAAAGTATTTACAGACCTGCCACTAGTTTTAATGTTTAATGAATTTACAGAAATGCCATTCATGCTATTTTGACGAATTGTACAGAAATGCCATTAAATTTAAGATGGTTGAAAATTTACATCAAAGCCATTTTACTGAAATTAAATAAAGTGCCGTTGCTTTTAAATTTGAATTGAATTTTATTGAATTCAATTTTAAACATTATTTAGTTTTGCTTGCAAATATTATTTATTTATGTTCATGAATAATATATGTAAATGTTATGAGGAATTAAATTATGCTAGAAATGATTGTTTTACATAATATTTTGTTTAATTATGTAATTAATTATTATCATTAGACTAATTAAATGCATAATTTAGCATAATATTCAATTAATTGTAGTTGAATTATGCAATATAGAAATATTCTCACAATCTTAATTGGTCCAATTTAAATATATGCACTAACATATAATATGCAGTTGTAACTTTTAGATTGTGCTCTTGTTATGCATGAATATTCTGTTATTTTTCATGCTTTTAAGTGTGATGCAATAACAAAGTTATATCTAGTGCATAATACTTATGTTTTGAGTATGCAATTTATAGTTACGTATTATGAGAATTTTATTTACGAATTTTAACATATCCGCTAGCCTAGATTTTGTTAGAATTTGTGAAATTTAGGTTTATTTTCATAAAACTTGATACATTCATAATACTTAAGTTAAGTGCCTAAATTTTTAAGCACATTAAGACTTGTAAAATGTTTAATACTTCATAATTGTTATTAGGCATTAAGAAGAGCCTGAAACATAATGAGATAAATGTTTAGTGGTCAATATAATTTTATTTAACTAAAGAGTAGCCACGACATTCTTTGATTGGTTAAAATTATATATAATGTAAGATCACATCAAGAATAAAACATAAAATTATAATTAATTATACTTAATATAATAATTTATCCCACAGGGAATTTTATTGTATTTATATAATTAATTAGGATAAAATACCAGATTATTTTCATAATTTACCATGAATTGGAACATAGTTTGGTAGTTTTATTATTGAGGATGGAAAATCTTCAAAGGTACGTAAAAAGAAAATAATTAACATTTTTCATCATAAAGATACGATAATTTATTTGAATAAGAATTTAGTCACAAGTAATTTTATTTAATTAGATGTAGTTTGGTGCATGTTTTACATTGCTAACACATGCAATTAAGTTATGTAGGCCTTAAAATCTTACATAAGCTTATGAAGTTTTTACAGTATCTCAATGTGCTAGTTATGTTGATGTGCGCCTAGAAATTCCAGAACTTAGAGGTGATAACTATAAGGTATGGAAGGAAATGATTCTCCTTCATTTAGGGTCGATGGGCATAGATTATGCTATAAGAAAAAATGAACCACCTAAGGTAACTGAAGAAAGCACTCCTACTGAGTTGCGCTATATGAGCAATGGGAGAGATCCAATTGGCTCAGTGTAATATTCATAAAGACAAAAATTACCGCTGGTATTAGGGGTTCCGTCGAACAGTATGAGAAAGTCCAAGACTTGCTAAAAGCCATTGACGAATAATTCGTCACTTCAGAGAAGGCATTGGCAAACACCCTAATTATGAAATTCTCTTCTCTTCGTCTCACAACCGTTAAGGGTATGCGTGAGCACATCATGCAAATGCGGGACATTCCAGCTCAACTGAAGAAACTTGAGGTTGATATGTCAGGTGCTTTCCTAGTGCACTACATATTGAACACTCTTCCACATCAATACGGACCCTTCAAGATCTCATAAAATATACATAAGGATAAATGGTCAATTAATGAATTGATGCCCATGTATGTTCAAGAAGAGGAAATGCTCGTGATGGAATTGAGTGAGAGTATGATGCTGACTACTATTCACAGAAAGAAAAATCTAATAAAAGAAAGTTTCAAGCCACTAAAAAAGCTAATCAGAAGGGGAAAAGTAAATGCCGCGTCAAGCTAATATCAAGAAAGGAATAAGCATTTCTTCTGTAAAAAGGAAGGACACATGAAGAATGAATGTGCTAAACTCTAAAATTGGCTTGATAAGAAAGGTAATCCAACCTCATTTGTTTGTTACGAATGTAATATGGTTAATGTTAATATTAACACATAGTGGATTGACTCTGGATCTATAATCCATATTGTAAACACTTTGCAGGGTATGAAAAATCTAAGGAAGCCAGTGGGAAGTGAGTGAAGCATCTTATCAGGAGATAAGATGGGCTCATATGTGGAGGCTACAGGGACTTACGAATCGACTTTAAGTAGTGCTTTATTTTATGATTAGAAAGAACATTTTATGTATCAAGTTTCTCACAAAACTTGATTTCAGTTTCCAGACTAGTACCTTATAGATATTCTTTTAAATTTGAGGACACATAGTTAATTTATTTTATAAATATAAATGTGTTGGGAATGGTATTTTGTCTGATGGTCTTTACTGAATTTTCTTACAAAATGATTCCACCAATAGTTCAATGTATGTTCATACTGACACTAAAAGGTGTAGCACTAGTGAAGATTCCTCTATGTTATGGCACTAAAATGGGCTCACATGTGGAGGCTATAGGGACTTGCGAGTCGACTTTAAGTAGTGGCTTTATTTTACGATTAGAAAGAACCTTTTATGTACCAAGTTTTTTTCAAAACTTGATTTCAGTTTCCAGACTACTACCTTATAGATATTCTTTTAAATTTGAGGACACATATTTACTTTATTTTATAAATCTAAATGTGTTGGGAATGGTATTTTGTCTGATGGTCTTTACCGAATTTTCTTACAAAATGATGCCACAATAGTTTAATGCATGTTTATACTGACATTAAGAGGTGTAACACTAATGAAGACTCCTCTATGTTATGGCTTTGGAGATTGGGGCACATCTCCATAAATATGATTAAGAGATTAGTAAATGATGGAGTACTTAGTAAGCTAGATTATACTAATTTCGAGACTTGTGTAGATTGCATTAAGGGTAAGATGACAAACAAGTCCAAGAAGACTGCCAATATGATTTCAAACATAATGGAAATCGTACATACTGACATATGTTGTCCTGATATGGATATACCAAGTCAGAAATATTTCATCACTTTTATCGACGATTACTTAAGATAGATGTATGTGTACTTGCTTTATAGCAAACATGAAGCATTGGATGCCTTCAAAGTCTTTAAGGCTGAAGTTGAGAATCAGTACCGAAACAAAATACAAATAGTACGATCATATATATGTGGTGAATATTATGGTAGATACATTGAGAGTGGACAAGCACCTGATCCTTTTGCTAAGTTTCTTCAAGAACATGAGATTGTAGCCCAACACACTATGCCTGGTTCTCCTGACCAGAATGGTGTTGCTGAAAGAAGGAACCGAACACTCTGGTGCAAAGTATGCTTAACAACTCCAACCTTCCTAAATTTTTGTGGACTGAAGCACTAAAGACGACTGCGTATATATTAAACAGTGTTTCAACTATGGTTGTCCCAAAGACACCTTTTGAATTGTTAAAAGGTTAGAAACCAAGTTTGTGACATATGCCTGTTTGGGGTTGTCAGTCTGAGGTGTGGATATATAATTCACAAGAGAAGAAGTTGGACCCAAGGACAATTAGTGATTTCTTTATTATCTATGCTGAAACATCCAAGGGTTATAGCTTTTATTGTTCATCTCACACTACTAGGAAAATGACATGATTAGTGGGAGGGACCAATTCAATGGTTTAATTCTTGCTTATGATCATATAGAGATTCAACCATCCATGCTGTCAGATAGATTGGTAATAGTTCAATGCATCCCTCAAGTTCAAACTAGTGTTGAACAACCAATCGCTGACGTTCCATAAGTTGTTGAAAACTTTCGAGTGGATCAACAAGTTCAGGAATTACAACAAAATCCTGAACAAATAGTCGAGCCACAAGCTTCTCAGGGAGATGTTGGTACAACATTAAGAAGATATACTAGATAAATATAATCAACAATTCCTAGTGATTATATAGTGTACCTACAAGAATCTGACATTGGAGTCGAAGATGATCCTAAAACATTTACACAAGCCATGAGTTGCAAAGAATCTCATTTGTCGCACGATACCACGAAAGATGAAATGAATTCCATGAAAAGCAATGGAGTTTGGGATCTTGTAGAGTTTCCTAATGGGGTGAAGGCCATTGGCTATAAGTGGGTCTTTAAGACCAAAGTAGACTCATTAGGCAACATTGAGAGATACAAAGTGAGACTCATTGGAAAAGGGATTCACTTAAAAGGAAGGAATCGATTACAAGGGGACTTTTTCTCCTGTATTTAAGAAAGATTCTCTTCATATAATTCTGGTATTAGTTGCTCATTTTGACATTGAGTTGCAACAACTGGATGTAAAAATTGCATTTCTTAATGGAGATCTAGAAGAAGAGGTTTATATTAAACAACCTGAAGGTTTCTCTTCTAGTGGTGGTGAGCACTTGGTTTGCAAGCTTAAGAAATCCATATACGGCTTAAAACAAAGCCTCCCGTCAGATTTCCATGGTGTAATTTCTTCATATGATTTTATTGAAAGCCCTATGGATCAATGTATATACTAGAAGATATATGAGAGTAAAATATGTTTTCTTATTTTATATGTGAATGATATTTTTCCTGCAACCAATGGTAAGAGTTTGTTACGTGAGGTTAAACAATTTCTCTTCAAGAACTTTGATATGAAGGATATGAGTGTGGAATCTTATGTTAATGTCATTAAGATCAATAGAGATAGATCTCACAATGTTTTAGGTCTATCATAGGAAACCTATATCGACAAGGTTTTAGAGAGATTTTGAATGAAGGATTGCTCACCGAGTGTTGCTCCCATTATAAAGGGTGATAAGTTCAGTTTGAACCAATGCTCAAAGAATGACTTAGAGAGAGAATCCATGAAGAATATTTCATATGCTTTTGTAGTTTGAAGCCTTATGTATGCTCGTGTCTGTACTAGACCTGACATTTCATTTGCTGTTAGGATGTTAGGGTAATACCAAAGTAATCCAGGTATGGACCACTGGAGAGCTGCAAAGAAAGTTATGAGGTATTTTCAAGGAACCAAAAATTACATGCTTATGTATAAATAGACGAACAATATGAAATTAATCAGTTATTCAGATTCAGACTTTGCTGGCTGTGTTGATTCTCACAAATAAACATATGGGTACATTTTCATGATGGCTGGTGGACCTATTTATTGGAGAAGTGTCAAACAAACATAGACTGCTACTTCTACTATGGTCACTACTACATTTGAGCTTATAATGACAACCACCTCTATGATACAATGACAACTCCCTAAAATCTGTCAAAGTAAAATGGTGTAAGGTGGGGTAATTTGAGTAAGATGACAGCTCAAAAATTAGCTGTCATTAATGTGTTATCTACTATGATAACTAATATTTAGACTGTCATCATTCTATGGTATAAAAAAATCTAATTACCTTAAAGTTAATTTTATTTACAAAAAATACCACCTTATTTAATCCATCCTAAACCCTAATTTTATTTTTTAGTGTCCTTCTCTTTGACAGAGGCGGGTGGTGATGGGCGATTCTGTGAGTGAGCTTCGGCGGTTTCCAGGAGAGCTTTGATGGTGAGGTTCTGTAATGATCTTCCAGGGTGAGCTTCCACTGTGGGTCGAGCAAGGTTTTCACCTTGAAGAAATTTTGTAAATAAACTATATGCAATTAATCAAAATGACAATCAATAACATATTTAAAGGTATAAAGTGTTAATTGAAAGAAACATTAAAATGCGTAAACGAAAATAATTTTAGAATTTTTTATAAGACTTTCAAATATTTAAATAAACATACCTTATCAAAGTATAAAAGATAACCAATAAAAGATTAAATGTTTGAAAATGTTGGACGTGTGCAAAATACATATTTAAACGCTAAGAAAATTACATATAAATTATCTTATAGCAAATCGCACATAAATTTTTTATCAAAAAATGTTTTAGGTCAAGGCTTCTTAAAAGTAATATGAAATGATTAATTGTAAGTTATATATTGTGCTTTGTAACTCACATGCTTTGTGGCTTTAATTTGTAACTTTCAACATCCATTATTGTACTAATTATTGTTATAGGGGTATCTTAGGAATATCATCAATATAGTTGGATTGAATGGTTTAAAAATATTTTTCAAATATCCACACTTTTAGAAGTAGTAAAGATTAGTTTTTAGAACTAACTTTCATGACGTGTGTTGCACGTGAATATAAAATTTTATAAATATTATTTTTTATTTAATTTTTTTAATATATTTGTTTTTATAGTGAGGTTAATTTAAAAAAGATGTGCAGATAAATAGTTATAGATATAGATTTTTTAGATTCCATTTAAGTTTTCTTTTTCACTTTTATTTTTAATGCTCATTAGATAAATATATACATAAAGTGATAATAAAAAAATATTTGGTTAATTTGAAACTTTTTTCACAATGAGTCTTTCAAGATTTTAGATTGATTATTAAGAGAAAATTTCTTTAAAGATGATCATTCAAAAAAATAATTAAAAAATTTAATATAAATAATTAGGATAATAAATAAAAAAAGGTTAAAGAAATTTTTTCATATAAATAATTGAGATAATAAATACAAAGGATAGTGTAGGAAATATTGTTTACAAATGTTCTCCAACTTCTACACTTTTATATATTTATATAGATAAACACAAATTTTATTGCTTTTTTATTGTTTTAATTTTTGCAAATATGATTTAGTTAAGCTCATTTAGTACTTGCACATTAAATGTTTCCGAGTGTTGCACAAAATCATCTATAATCTTATGTGGAGGAAATGAGAATCATTTTTGAACAATTTTGTCACTTATTATTAAATTATAGATATACATATAAAAGGATGAAAAAACAACTATAGAAAAGGGGCAAACAAGTCATAAATACAAACTTGCATTGAAGTTACAATATTTCTGACACCAATTAAAAGAAAATATGTGCATTTTAATTCACTAGTCAACTGTACGTGTGCTGCACATGTTAAAAAAACCAACAATGAATAATATATATAAAAATACGTATATGACTGCACATAAAAGTGTTTGCTCACCTTCTGACTTGTTATGTCAAATACTAAAAATTCAATCTATTAAAGGTTGATGATATTTTTGTTAAATATTTTGTATTGCTATAGTTAATTGATAACTTTTTTAATTAATATCTCAGTTTGACATATTCCTTGATACTGTAATTTAGTTGTTGATTGTATTGTGAAACTGGTCTATGCTTTAGTTCCTTGCTCTACTTGGTTTAATGTTCCTCCTTGTGCTTTTAGTTAGTGCTTATATTGACTATTGTTAGTTAATTTTTTGTTGCTACTTTGTTGATATATTTTATTCCCTGAAAAAGGTAAAAGATTTGAACTATTAATTTTAATATTAAATTATTCACTTAAACAATTCTTTGATGTAACTCGATCTATTTAAACTAATTTATCTATGAATTTTTTAAAACTAATATATTTTAATAATTAGAATAGTAAATGTGTTTTTGGTTGAGAGAATATCAGGAGACATATCAATTTAGAATTTTATATAATACTAAGAGCATGTGTCAAAAAATAATTTTCCCTCTTAGTCTCATTTATATATGTACTATAGACTGAAAAAGGTAAAAAAGATTTGAAGTATTAATTTTAATATCAAATTATTCATTTATCCAATTTTTTAACAAAATTCGATCTATTTAAATTAATTTCTCTTAATTTTTTACAACTAATATATTGTTAATAGTTGACATGATAAATGTGAGTTTGATAGAGAGAATATTAAAAGACTTATCCATTTAAAATTTCATACAATAGTAAGGACAATTTGTATCTAAAAATATTTTTCCTCCTAAGCCACATTTAAAAGTAGTAGTGATAAGTTTAACGTATAGTTCTAAATAACTCTTTGCCTATTTTTAAATGGACAAATATACTCTTAATCTTTCATCAGCATTTCAGTTTCATCCTTCATCTTATTTCGTCGTACATGGATGTTTAATCATAATAATATTTTTAATAAAATGCTTTATGTTGTAATTAATTACAGATTACATGTTTTATAACACAATTCATTAGATTGACTTCATCAATTATAACACAATTCATTAATTACAAATCGACAAACAAAACTATCTTCTGAAGCTATGTTGCAAATATTCTATGCCCCATTCACACTCAAAATACATAGAGTTAAGATACAAAATATTACATTTTTATAATGCAGATCTCACTACCTCTAGACACCTATCTCCGCTGAGTTCTCATACAAACTCTCTCGGCGAATCTCTCTCTCTCATCTCGTGGAAGCTCTTTGGGAAAGCTTTCTCTTAGCTCTCGCAACTCTCTCTCTCTCTCTCTCTCTCGTAGCTCGTTCTTTCAGATCTCTGTCAAAACTTCTCCATCGCAGCTCTCTCTCTCTCATTTGTGGGTCGAGGTATGTCTTCCGACTTTCTCCCACTTTGATTTCTACTGCATTAGAGTTAAGGGTTTTTTCTTGTGAGGTGTGTTTTGATATAAAATTTATCTCTGATTGTTTTGAGGTTTTCCCTATTTTTTAAGGTTTCATTATATTTTTGTATTTTGTACTTGCAGCCGCACATTGAATTTGGGCTAAAGCTTATAGAGGCTGATCTTATGTCAAATCCTGGTCTTTACAGGTTTGTCCAGGTATAAAATTTACTAATTTGGTCTTTTATAGCACCCTCATATACTCTTTCAAATTTGAGAGTTTGTGAAAAGTGAACCACTTCTATGATTGGTCATTAGCAGGTGGTGACTTCAGGTTTATGTGATGAATGCTTTACTGGTTGGGGCAAACTCATTCGGCTGGTCATTATTCATAAATTTGTGTTGTTTCATAGCAAATCCTTTTTGTTTTCGGTTTGTGATCATGTTTCTATGGAGGTTAAAGCCACATGCCTGACTTAATTTCCACTGTCCTTTCAATTTGCAGGGTAACAAAAACAAAATGTTCCAAGTAATATAGAAAAGATGGAAAAGAAAAAAGAATCTTGATAGAAAACTTTTTTTTATTACAAAATGCATTGCTCTTCAGCTTGTTGACAATCTCGTATATTATTTCTTGATTTGTTGTGACTACAATGAAATATTTTTGTTGTCTTTCTAATTGAGCTGAATATTCATTTTTTGCCTTTAAAACATGGAAAAATTCTTGAAACAGAAATAAGTGAGGGATGCTCTTGATTTCCACCTGTGAAGTATTGTTTTGTTAGGACTTAGGATGAACGTTTTACTGGAGCTTAAATGGAAAGGGAATGAAAAAGCTTTAGTTTTTTTTTTGAATTTACCTTATGGAAGCTGTTTTGTAAACCGCCGCAAAAAAACTTTACGGCGGTTTTATAACCGCTGCATAAAGTTTTGACGACGGTTAGAACCGCCGCCAAAGACCGAAAATTCATCGTCGTAGGTGGTTTTTCTTGTAGTGCCTCTCTCTATAGATAGATTGATCATAGTAATTAAGCTTTCAGACTCAATTCATCCAGAGATCAAGAAAATATTAAGAGGTAACTGCAAGTATAACAAATCTTTTTTTTTTCTGGACGACTGTTCATGTTTTATGTTTATTAAAATTTTATAAGTACTTAATTATCACCAATAAAAACAGGCTCATGCAACATGAGTCATGCTTTCCAGATTATAAGGAAACCCAAAAAAGAATCAAGCATTATATATTTTAATTAGGTTGCAGGGAGATGCATTTTATTGCAATGAATCTTTACATCGCTAAAAATCTAATTAAAACACGCTAAAATTATTCAAAATCCATGTATGTAGACCGAAGATTGACGGTAAGATGAAACTGTGCTAACTGAACGTTCAAGCTCCGGTTAACGGAAACTAAAAGCTAATATCTTTGTGCGATTTTTGTTTAAAATTGTACGTTAAACTCGAGGAACTTCAAACAAAAGAGGGAAAAAAAGAAGAAAAAAAAATACAAGAAATAAATAGGGAAGAGCTTACAAAAGTTCACGACATCTTAAGGACATTTTCATCTAAGGGTGGATAACAACAGGCATAGAGGACCAAAACCGCACAAGCAACAAGAACAGACATGATACCAAAGATGCCACCATATCTTTGAATTTGATCAATATCAATAGTATGAGATTTTGAAGGAAAGTTCTCGTAACGATCTTCAACGATTACCTGACGCGTATTTCCGGCCAAAGAACTTTCAATGTCTGAAATTTGACTGAAAATCCAGTCCTTCATCTCAAAGGTAGACTCGTATTGATCATGTGATCTTGCCCATTTCAACATTGTGGTGAAAATGGTTATGATGAAAACTAATGATACCCAGAATGTGAACCAAAAAAATGTGATCCAACTAATGTTGGGAATAGTTGAGGAAGACAATTGGGAAACAAAGAGTAAGATGATAGTTAGAAAAAGGAGGCAAGAGAGAGATAGATATGTTGCTCTTGTTTCAAGGTACTCACCTTTTCTTTGATGGGCAAAAGTTATGGTGTTTATTTCTTTCATCTGTTCTCTTAGCCTCTCCAGTTTCACAATTTCCATTTGTAAAAACAAAATGTAGTATTTGAATCACAAAAATCCAAAGACTATTGATATGTGATCTTGAAACAAGAACACACACATATGATATATATAGCTAGCTAGTGTTCTTTATCTTGTTTTAAATAAGCTTAGAATCATGCTTGGCACTTCCAGAAAGAATAATGAATTTTGATATTATATATATATATATATATATATATATTCTACAAGATTAATTCTAATGTTTTACTTTTATAAATCAATTAGTTGTTTTTGCGTGATATATCCAAGAATGCACGTCATGAATTAAATAACTTTAGTCAAATATATTTCTAGATAATAAGAAGTAGAATTAAAATATTGATTATATTTATTATAAGTAAACTAAAATTTAGATAATATAAAGTTAAAATAGAATTTAAAAAATTATAATTTGTAATATCTGTTACAACCAATATTTAAGAAAATATTTTATTCAACTACTTATATTTTATGGGTGTAAGCAAAATGAATGAAATTAGAGAAATTGTTGATATTACTTTTTATAATTTATTTTTAATAAAAACATGTATCAAACCTCTTATATGTTATTCATTTTTACACAAAAAGCATGACAAATATTAAATAATCTGATCTAATACAGTACAATCTAACCCGATTCAATAAATACAATTTCATTCAGAGTATCAAATATATATATACACGAAGTGCCTTCGGAGAAAAGCTCTCTTAAGCTTGTCCTTGAACTTTGAGTCAAAACCAAATTTAACATTTTGCCTTTATAATCTCCTAAATTCTTTAACCATCATAAAAATATAATTAAGCGTTCAGGCTCACACACGTATCTAAAATTTTTGATCAATACCTGTAGTAGAAACAAACATTACAAAGTCCATTGTTTTTTTTATAAAGTTAGAAGTATATTAAGGGAATAAGAGCAACAAAAGTAAGGGGCATATCCAGGTCAATTCATTTTTATTTAGAACTCAGAACAAAGATAGAAAAATCGATCTTACGTAAAAAACGTAATAAACGATTAGATAAAGTAAGACTGAATTTATCGAAATATTTAACATTATCTCTTAAAAACATACACGCTTATTGAGAAAATGTTTAATTGCTTAGTCACTTTACTCTGACGCATTTTCATGGTCTTAACATCAGCAATAAATTGTAGATGTCTCACGTTTCCAAAATAGAATTTTGACGAGGTGAGTTTGGAACAAATATGAAAATTTGATTTCCACACTCATTTAGTGTAGAATTACTCTATAGATATACATCTCATTACAACCTGCATATGAGTGAAAGCACACCATTTTCAGATAAAAGCTGTTTGCCGGGATTGATACCAACCCCATACTGGTCAAAGGTTCCTTACCTGTCTTAAAATCACCAAGAGAGTCGATTGAAGATAAATGATCTGAGTTTTAATCATATGTATTTGAAAGAACAATATTTTTTGATACATCATGGTGTTTAAGTAC
This sequence comes from Datisca glomerata, assembly GCA_003255025.1. Taxonomy (NCBI): domain Eukaryota; kingdom Viridiplantae; phylum Streptophyta; class Magnoliopsida; order Cucurbitales; family Datiscaceae; genus Datisca; species Datisca glomerata. The sequence continues at coordinate 787,596 of QANY01004257.1, read as the reverse complement.
CATTATAGATCACACATTAATGTCCAAGGGTGTAGCTGGGAAATTGAATTTGCGTGTCCAAATTAAATATTAAACAAATTAGATCAAGTTTTACATACATAAACACGTAAATACATATGTACACTACAACAATAAAACACTACGATAAAGGTAAACCGTTACGATAACTGTCAAAAAATGTTATAGCGTTTCTCAAAATGCGATATATACGAACGTTATAAAAAGTTCCGGACATACAATAGTGTTTTAAAAAAACCCTATGAAAAACGCCATAAAAACTGTTTATAGTGTTTTTAGACGCTATTATAACAGTACCATAGCATTTTCAAACGCTATAATAGATAATACTACATAGTTTCTCCAACGCTATAGTATCATCTATGATACCGTTGGAAAAACGCTACAATATCATCTATTTTAGTGTTTTTCCAACGCTATAGTAAAGTCTATACTAGCGTTTTTCAACACTATTTTAGAGCTTATGATATCGTTTAATAATGCTATTGTATGCCTTACGATATTTATATGAAAGCGTTTAAAAATGCTATAGTATATAAGTTTGGTGTTTATATATGAATCATATTATAGTCGCATTTGTCTATTGTGTGTCATATTGATATTATATTTTCTTATACAATTTTAAATGCTGTAAATATAATTTACACTACTGTATCAATCAAATAATGTAAATATCATTTTAATTATTAACTCAAAATATCTAAATAAAGAAATTAACTGATTTTCAATAACGATCCATATCAAATATAATATCAAATGTCCAAAAAATACCCTTAAAAAAACACCAAGGTGTTCATATCACATAATAAAAGTATTTTCACAATACTTAAATATCAAAAATACAACCCAAAATTTTCATCAAACAACTTTCATGTGTTCCTGTTAAAATCATATTCCTCATCATTATGTGGAACCATGCACCATCTGAGTTACTATGTATTTGTTGTGATCTCGGTAGACCTACATGAAAAAAATAATTGTAGAAGTTCAATATCCCTTTATAAGCATATATATGCTCTATAGAACATTTTCACATATTCAGACATGTTGATCTATAAGATTGTAATCTAGATTATAAAACTCTATTTCTTGAAATACATACTTTCCATACATCTATGTTCTATCCTTGAAAATGCATACATACTTGAAAAATGCATACATACTTGAAAAATGCATACATACTTGAAAATACATAGTTTCCATACATTTATTTCTATCCACATTTCTAGCATCCCCCACCCCACATCTTAATCATATCCAACAATTATGTCTACCCACATTTCTAGCTCCCACAATACTAATAATCATAGGAGAAATTTTAAACATAATATTCAGAACCCAATCACACCAACATAAGCAAATCCAACCCATCCGCAAGAACACAAATGCAAATCCAATATTTCAATCCACATTTCTAGCCCCCCTCCACCCCACATTTCAATCCACATTTCTAGCATCCCCTCACTCCACATTTCAATCATGTCCAGCAATTATGTCAGCCCACATTTCAGTCCACATTTCTAGCTCCCACAATACTAATCATCATAGGAGAAAATTTAACATAATATTCAAAACTCAACCTCACTAACATAGGCAAATCCAACACAAATGCAATAACACAAATACAAATATAACATTCCAATCCACATTTCTAGCATCCCCCACCCCACATTTAAATCATGTCCAACAATTATGTTATCCCATATTTAAATCCACATTTCTAGCTCCCACAATACTAATCACCATAAGAGATAGTTTTAACGTAATATTCAAAGCCCAACCTCACCAACATAAGAAAATTCAACACAAATGCAATAAACACTAATGCAAATTTAACATTCCAATCCACATTTCTAGCATCCCCCACCCCACATTCCAATCCATAATCGTAGCATCACCCACCCCACATTTCAATCATGTTCAGCAATTATGTCACCCCACATTTAAATCATAGAAGAAAGTTTGAACATAATATTCAAAATTCAACCTCACCAACAAAAGTAAATCCAACACAAATGTAATAATACAAATGTAAATTGAACATTTCAATCCACATTTTTAGTATCCCCACCCCACATTTCAATCCACATTCCTAGCATCCCCCACCCCACATTTTAATCATGTCCAACTATTATGTTAGCCCACATTTCAAGCCACATTTCTAGCTCTCACAATACTAATCATCATAGGATAAAGTTTTAACATAATATTCAAACCCCAACCTCACCAACATAAGCAAATCCAACACAAATGCAAATCCAACATTTCAATCCACATTTTAGCATCCCCCACCACTTTTCTATCATGCCGGACAATTATGTCAGCTCACATTTCAATCCACATTTCGAGTTCCCACAATACTAATCATCATAGGAGAATGCTTTAACATAATATTCAAAGCCCAACCTTACCAACATAAGCAAATCCAACACAAATGCAAGAACATAAGTACAAACCCAACATTTCAATCCACATTTCTAGCATCCCCCACCCCACATTTCAATCATCTCCAGCAACTATGTTAGCCCACATTTTAATCTACATTTCTAGCTCCCACAATGCTAATCATCATAGGAGAATGTTTTAACATAATATTCAATACCTAACCTCACCAACATAAGAAAAACCACAAATGTAAAAACACAAATGATCAGGATCCATAGTTAGGGAAGCAAGTTGTTCTAGTCCAATTGCATACACCACTTGGAGTTGGAGGCGATATAAATGAACCTTAAAAAGAAATGCAAAATTAAGATAAAACATAAAAGTAAATTAAGTAGGTTAAATGCTGAGGTGTTGAGAAAGATAGATGCATCTTTTTCCCTTTCCTTGATCAATAAATATGGATAAAATATATGAACTGATATTGAAAATTGTTTCCAAACAAGTTGTCACAATATTTATACCAAAATAATTCTTTAATATTACTAGTGAACATGTTTTTGGATATTTAACTTTTTCAAGAAGCAACTTCTGTAAACAAACATCTTCTACCTAAATACGTGCTTGTTGTTGGAGAACATGTTTTGTATAGGGAGAAAAACTATGAAGCACAAAGGCAATTAATAACTAGATTCACGACTTAGGCTACATAAATATAGAACCAAAAAGTGGAAGCATTAGTTCAAGACTTATTTACGAAGTAGCCAAACAATGAATCAATTTAAGACCACTTAATTGAACAACAAAAAGGAAATAAAAATTAAAAGCTTACTAAGCTCATCGCAATGGAGGTGACTCTTAGCGCACTGGTGTCGAATCCACAACGCACGGATGAAACGATAGGTTTTACGAATCAAAATCTCAAGAAGCATAAAAATGGACATAAAGACATAATTTCTTGATTCCTCGTTGGAAGATTATGGAACTAAGATAACTCAGATAGAATTGTGTTTAGAAAGAGAGAGAGAAAGAAACAAGGATTGAAGAAGAATAAGAAGTTTAAGAAGCACTCAATACCAGGGATTACTGAGCAATGATCATTGATTAGCTTTTATATACTTGGCGTGAGTATACATGAGTAAGACGTGAATTAGTAACAAAGCAGTTGAGTAATAACAGAAAGAGATAAATAGACTAACTGTACTATTACAGTTCACTCACATGCAGTTTGACAGTATTGGTTTACTGTTAACTTGCTCAAGTTTTTTACTCGATGAGTAATCAACCATGACATGTTCACCTACTGATTTGACATAATCCTTCTTAAGCTGAGATGTTATCCTTTGATCCCCCTTCAAGCTGAAAGGTAAGTTCCTAATTTGAAGCTTACGCTTAAGATAGTTAAAATGTGAAGCGGATAGGACTTTAGTAAGGAAGTCTACCAACTGATCAGCTGAAGGGACCAACCTTATTGCCAACTGGTATTTCTAGACCTTGTCTCTTATGAAGTGTACATCAAGCTCCACATGTTTAGTTTTGGCATGGAGAATAGGTTTGGAAGCTAGTGCTATTACACTTAAGTTATCATACCAGAGTATTGGAGGTTGAGTACAGTAGAGACAAAATTTAAATCGCAAGCCTTTGAACTAATAGAGTTATGAAGCAGCATTGGCAAGAGCTTGATATTTACTCTCTGTGCTTGAACGAGACATTATGGCCTGCTTTTTAGAAGACCAGGACATGAGGTTCCCACCTAAGAAACTTAAATATCCACCTGTGGACTTCTTGTCACAAGTATCCCCAGCCCAATCTGAATCTAAGTAAGCATCTAGAGAGAGAATTGAATAGGGCTTGATGGTTAATCCTTAAAAAATTATGCCCTTTAAGTACAAGCCTTTTGCATGCTTACCAATGAATATGAGTAGTTTAATGTATATACTGACTTAGCTTGTTGACTATGAAGCTAATGTCAGGTCTTGTTATAGCTAGTTATTGTAGGGCACCAATGGTGCTTCTAAAAGTGGTGGCATCAAGTAGAGGATCTACTTATGTACGACTGAGGGAAACAAATGTTGATGCAGGTAAGGATGCTGGTTTGGCACCCTCCATTTTGGTCTCCTTGAGGAGATTTATGAAATTGGTCTAAGTTAAATGCATACCCTGATCACTGCTATAAATTTCAACACCTAAAAAATAATGCACATCTCCTAGATCTTTCAGAGCAAATCTTATATGTAGGTAAATTACTGTTTATTTGATCATATCAGTGTCACTACCTGTCAATAGGATAGCATCAACTAAACTAACAAGTACATAACCTCCTTTCCTGTTCTGAAAATGAAGAGAGAGGTACTAAATCTTGCATTCTTAAATCCCCAATACAGAAACACTCTCCTTAACCTGTCATACCAAGCCCTTGGGGCTTGTTTCAAGCCATATAATGCTCTCTTCAACATACACACATGATTAGGCTTCTATGCATCAACAAACCCCTCAAGCTAAGGCATAAAAATAGTTTCACTTAAGAAATCAATCAAAAAAGAATTGTTAACATCCATATGCTTTACTAACCAATTGTAGGACACCACAAAATGGAGAATTACCCTTATTGTTGCAAGTTTGATTACTGGGACAAAAGTCTCAGTAATTAATTCTTAAAGTTTGATGAAACCCCTTTACAACTTGTCTTGCTTTATGTTTTGGTATGTTGCCATCATGATTAAGATTCAACTTAAACATCCATTTATTCCCTACCAAAGACATTGAAGGAGAGTAGGGGACAAGTTCCCAAGTTCCATTCCTCAGTAAAGCTTTATACTCCTCTACCATGGCTAACTTCCAATTAGTACTAGTAAGTACCTTCTTAACTGTGCCTAGTTCAGTAGGTAGGTCTAAAGTGGGACATGGATGTTTAGTTGTTGTATAAACCTTAGGTTTAACTATTCCATTCTTTAGTCTAGTAACCATAGGGTGAATTGATTTAGCAGTAGTAGTGGGAGCTATTAGGAGACTACCGGAAGTATGTCTAATAGTTGGAATATGAAGATCTGCTGCTAAATGATCATATATGGAAGGAAAATTGGTATGTAGACAAAAATCAAACTGAGACTGAGGAGAATGAGAAGTGTTAACTGATGTAGTGTCACTGTCAAATGCCAACTGTTGCAAAGCAGGAACTCAGATCTTGAGAAATGGTTTAGAATAGAAATCTCAGACGTGCTTACATTAGTGGAATTAGGGATATGTTGATTTTGAAGACCAGAGATTTGATCAGGCTTATATTCAGAAAAAAGGTTGGAACATGGCTCTCTACAACTATAAGTTCCTAGTTTTTTGCATTGATTTGAGCATTGAATCAAGGTATAGAGAAATTGATTCTCATTGAAAATCACATTTCTAGAAACATACACTTTCCAAGAAGGGTGTAAGCACTTGGAACCTTTATGGTGATGAGAATAGCCAATAAAAATGCACATTTCAGAGTGAAAATCAAATATTTGTCTATTATATGACCTAAGGTGTGGGAAACATGAACAATAAAAAAATTAGATTACTATAGTTAGGTAACCTGTGAAATGACTTTTGATAGGGTCTGAAAAAGTTTAGGACTCTGCTTAGCAGCCTATTCATTAGAAAAACTGAAGTTTGAAAGGCATCCCAACAGAATTTTAAAGGTAAACTAGCATGTGTAAGAAGTGTCAGTCCAGTCTCTACAATGTGCCTATGTTTTCTCTCAATCTTTCCATTTTATTCATGTATACGAGGTCAAGGGTGTCTAAAGCTAATTCCATGTTTTTGGAGTTAACTAACAAAGATTATGAATTCTCCACCCAGTTAGATTGGAGAGTTTTAATAGGCCTATCAAACTGTCTCTCAATAAATACCCTAAAGCCTTAAACACTTGTATTTCCTTAGACTTCGATTTCAAAGGAAAAATCCAAGTAAACCTATTGAAGTCATCTAAAAATGTTATGTACTACTTCAATCCTTCCCTAGAGGTTATAGGAGCACATCCCCACAAGTCAGTGAAGACTAATTCTAACGGTTGAGTGGTTATAGATTCAAAACTTTTGAAAGGGAGAGTATGTCATTTTCCTTTCTAACATGCTATGAAAAAATGTAAATTTTGATAAGGTACAATGTTACAAGACTTTAGAACCTTATTCAAAATATTTTGTGCATGATGACCCATTCTCTTATGCCATATATCATAAATGATAACATGTGAATGACATGTTTTTTTATTTTTCTAGATCTGTATAATAAGCAGATAATGAATTTAAGTGAAAACCATTAGGATTAATAAGTGACACAGAAGAATACTCAGAATCAATGGTTTTCTTATGGATAGAGTGTAAAGAATTTTTGTACAAGATAACAAAAGTGCTTTTCACAAACAGAGACTTATCAGTCTTAGAATCAGAAAGAGACTTATTACAGAACTCATTTTATAAGGGTAAAACAAATCTGACAAGTGTAAGGTGTGCTGATGGATCTATTAGATTAGGGTACACTAGTAGGTACATGCCATCCTTAAGAATTCCTTCCAAAAGAATTGTTGCCTTGACCTTGTCCTTAACAAAGCAAAAATTAGCATGAAACTCAACGATTACATCATTATCAAGAGTTAGTTTAGAAATACTTATAACATTCTTTTTGATTTATGGAACTCTAAGTAAAGAATTGAGTTTCAAAGGGAAAGAATTGGAGGGAAGTAGAGCTGAACCTATATGAAAGATATGGAGGCAATTACCATTACCAACTACAATTTTTTATTCACCTAAATATTCTTGAGCTAAACTGAGATTACTTAGATCTGGTGTTACATGATTTGTAGCAACACTGTCTACATACCAAGCCTGATCATATATAGAATTAGGTGAAGTAACATAGGCTGAGGGAGAAACCATGAAAGCACATGGACTACTCAAACTCCCTTGGTTGACTTATTACCACTATTTGCTTGATTGAAACCTACCTGAGAGTCTTTCTCATACCTATAGTAACAAATGCTTGTAGAATGACCCATCTTGCCACAAACTTAGCAAATTACTTTACCTCCTCTTCCATTTCTACCTCATCATCTTCTTACATTAAAACCTCATCTATAACCTTGAATTCCTCCTCTATTAAAGAAGTTCTGAGAATTTTCATGTGAATTGTAACCTTGAGAGTTACCATTACCATTATGTTGGTTACTAAAGGAACCCTCTTGTTTCCAAAATTGGTATTGGCAGTCAAGTTAGCACTCATCTTGACTGCATTTTTTAAGCATAAGTTCTTGTTCTGATACATGACTTCCAACAGCTCAAAGTGCATATGCTAATCTCCCAATCTTCTCACAAAATTAAGAAATTGTTATGTTTCCTTTACTTTTTTTTGCAGACTCTTCTTCAGTTGCATTAGCCTCGCTATTAATTGGCTTGTAAAGCTCTTTTCTAAGGAGTTCCATACCTCGACAAAGGTATTGTATTGAGCAATTGTACCTAAAATACTCTCTGACATTGATTCCCTAAGCCAATTTAGTAACGGTTGGCCTTTCCTCAACCATGAATTCAGAGTTGACACTTCCATTCCTGAGTGTCTTCTTAGGTTTCTTGGTAAAACCAAGAACAATGTCATCCATTCCATGCCCAATAATGGTAGGGAGGTTTTGTGATTTTTGAATCACATAATTTTCTCTACTTAGCTTTATTGAAAATGAGCTGCTAAGAGTGTTACTGAAGATATTGCTCAAACTTGAAATTGAGCTATTGACAGTGTTTATATTTTCACCATTACTTGTCCCCAATGCTTCCTTCTTCTTGATTAACCATTTATGCAAGTCTCATGACTCTAATGCCATGAAATATTATGTAATGAACTAAGATAACTCAGATAAAACTAAGTTTAGAAAGAGAGAAAGAAAGAAACAAGGATCGAAGAAGAAGAAGAAGAAGAAGAAGAAGAAGAAGAAGAAGTTCAAGAAGCACTCAATATCAGAGATTCCTGAGCAATGATCATTGATTAGCTTTTATATCCTTGGAATGAGCATACATGAGTAAGCCATGAATTAGTTACAAAGGAGTTGAGTAATAATAGAAAAGGTAGAGAGACTAACTGTACTAATACAGTTACCTCACAGGCAGTTTAACATTAATGGTTTATTATCAACCTGCTTAAGTTACATCCATAGGTTTACTTGATGAGTAATCAACCTTGACATCATTCCTCTTAAGCTGAGATGTTATCCTTTCACTTATAATTTAGCAAAACCACAACAGAGAAAGAAAACCTACTTATGGTTTTGGGATATTCAACAATTGAATATATATGAAGACAAAATCAATGAAGTAAATTTATCACAAAAGAAAAGGTGACTGAGAAAACAAATGCAAATGGAATCGAGAATACAAACATAGCTCATAAGCTCTCCATTACAGAAAATATAATTCCACCCTAAGAATAAAACAACCAAACAATTTCCAAAGAGAAATACAAAATCATTCATATAGAGCAATTTTCAACCAACAATTAAAAGTTCATACAAAATCATGTAAATAAATTGCTAATTGAGAGGATTCGAACTCAAAACCTACTGATTAAAGAACCCAGACACCTGCATGCCCAGTAGTCAAGAACATAAACACAAATTAGATAAAATTCAGAAAATCAAACAAGAATTTGAGAATGAAACCCTTACCTCTGGTTCTGAGCTGTGAAATCAAAGTAGGAGAGAACTGGGAGACAAAGCTGAGAGAGTGGGAGCTGTGAGGGAGAGCTTGCTGCCATGAGATAAACTTGCAATGAAGCTGAATGAGAGAGTTGTGAAAGAGCTTCACGAGAGAGATTTGAGAGATAAAAAGAGAGAGAGAAAGCTGAGAGAGGGTTCTCGAGAGCAGGCTAAGAGTGAGTTTAACTCGTTGGTGAGCGTCGAGCTAGATCGAGAGAGAGAGAGTTGTGAGATAGAGAGAAAGAGAGAGAGAGAGAGAGAGAGAGAGAGCTACTGTGAAATAGAGATGAGGGTTGAGAATTTTTCATTTGGTAAAGAGCTAGAGACACGACTTTGTGAAATTTTCATTTCGCGGCATTTAGTTTTTCATCGTGTTTTACTTCAAAATGTGGTTGTGTTATGCTATAATAACTCATACGTGTTGTAGTGGTATTATTATAATGGACATCGACAGCCACAAACTGTTTAGCTTCAACAGTAATCTATTAAGCCTTTCTAGCAATAGGACAAATTTTGTTAAAATAGAATATTTATATTGCTAACCTCACTGTGAATGCATGCTCACCAGGCTCTCGTCTCACTTGGTCTTATATATATCTATGTAATAGTGTAATTGAAATATTAACACAATATATAGAAGAGATGCAAAGGTCGAAGGGCATCTTATTGATAACTATTGCTATTTTCTCATATTATTAAGAGTTATTACATGTATTATTGCCATAAGATTGAAGTCATGAGTAATTCAAAACTGCAAGTGAAAACAATGTTGGAAGCACCACTAACGATACATTAGAGCAAACTCGACTGTCAATATCTCAACAAATCCTACCATTGGCACAACTCCATCAAACTCATCTCATATAATTAGTTTTCAAATTCTTTCAATTATTCCCTATCAACTAAATTGGATAGGAAAAATTTCTTGTTGTGGAAGTCAAGAGTATTACCAACTATTGTAGGCCATGGTTTAGATGAAGTTTTGTTTGGAACCAATGAATGTCCACCAAATTTTAGTGAAAATGGTGAACTCAATCCTACTTATAGAATATGGACCATATGTGACTAACTTTTACTAAGTTGGCTTAGATTATCTATGGCATAGGGAGTATTGGGATATCATATGTATTACATAACCTCAAATGTGGTTTGAAACTCATTGAAAGGAATTTTACTAGCTCATTCAGGGTAAGAATAATGTATTTGTATTGAGAAAATAATCTCACATATGCTAAGTAGAAGTATTGGGTTAAGAACATAAACTTAGAACAACTCTCAACTCTCAAGTCAGCTTTTGAGTTGAGTTAGGCTCTAAAACTTTAACATGGTATCGGAGTCTCTTTAAACGAAAGTCAAGCACGATTGAACCCATACTACCTTTCCACGTGATAAGAACTAGGCAAAAAGACTAGTTTGCATGTGACAGGGTGTATTGAGAAAATAATCCCACATCAGTTGAGTAGAAGTATTCGGCTAAGAATAAGCTTAAAGCAACCTCAGATCTCAAGTTAGCTTTTAAGTTGAGTTAGCCTCTAAGACTTTAAGAATTTGAAAGGAAATAAAAAAGTAAATAAAGATACAAAAGTATATATGTGAATATTGTGACTATCTTAGGTCACTAGATGACTCATACGCAACAGTAGGATAACCTATTCAAGAAGAAAATCTCACATTCTTGAAGGTCTGCTTCTGGAATATAACTTAGTTGTGGTAATCATTAATTCAGGAATTGCTAACATGAGCATAGAAGATGTATGATCCCTTCTCATGAATCATGAGTAGAGGTTTAATGCGTCCAACATTGAAATAGTCAAGGAAACTGTAAACATGGCAACAGTTGCAGACAATGGGAAGAAATTTTTTTCTAGATAAGCTAAAATTACTTGAATCTTTTTACCAAAAGCAAGGTGGTGGAAGATGAGGCAAGTTTGGTAGAAATGAAAACAAGCTGATCTGTCAAGTGTTTTACAAACCTAGTCACAATGCAAGTGTGTGTTATTACATATTTGAAAGAAACGCAAGCCCTACATATCATAAACCACAAGAAAACATAATGATAAACTATCCAAATCAACTTGTTGCAATTTAATGATGGCCCATGACTCCTCTTGGTATGTAAATGGTCAAGCCAATAATCATGTCACTGTATATTTTGGTAACTTAAGTGTTGCATTTAAGTATAATGGACCTGAGAGACATATTGTTGGTAATTCTAACCTTCTCCCTATTGTTCACATAGGGTTATCTTCTCTACTCACTAATGAAACTCCTCTTAAACATAAATCTCTAATTCATGTTCCAGATATTACTTAAAATATTGTTTGTGTATTTAAATTGACTAAAAATAACAATGTTTTGTAGAGTTTCATGATTCTTTTTTCCTTGTGAAGGCCAAACCATTAGGGAAGGTATTGCTCTAAGAGACTATTAGCAAAAATTGCTGGGAGACATAGGTCTTACTGCTCTTGCTTGCATTTGGTATTTAAGTTTCCCAAACTTTACTTCATATCCCTAACCCCCACTGTCACTAGCTTTATAAATAATATCATATCTAAGGTGTTCAATCTGGCATGCTTAAATTTCCCAAAAGTTATACTTCTAATACAACAATTGTTAATACAAAATCAACTTTCATAAATACTAACTACTTTATCTATTGTTTATGATGTTAATGTATGACTCGAACATCCATCATCTAGAATTTTGCATCAGGTGTCCAATCACCTTAATAGGCTTATACATGTACAATTACATAAATTCAGCAATTCATGTAAATATGAGAAACTTCACTCATTTCCATTCTCATCATCCAATATTTACACTAAGCAACCATTATAATTGATTTATACTAACATTTATGGCCATACAGCCACAACTTCCAAAGAAGGGTTCAGATACTATATACACTTGATAGATGCCTATGGTAAATTAACCTGGGTATATCTTCTTAACTCAAATTTGAGGTTCTAAACATCTTTATTACATTAAAAAAATTAGATGAAAAACAGTACAATCTACCCATGAAAGTTGTGCAATCAGATTAGGGTGGTGAGTACATGTATTTCACATCGTACTTGAAATCATAATAAATCCTTTTTTGGCACCCATGCCCTTATACCCACAAAAAATGTTATAATAGAAAGGAATTATGGACATCTAATCGAAACTGGCCTTACACTACTCGCGCAATCCTTTATGCCTTTTGAATTATGGTGGGATGCTTTTCAATCCTTTTTTATATCATCAATAGATTGTTAACCCCAGCTCACAAGTCTCCCTATAAAATATTGTATTAACACATATATGACTATAAATTCTTCAAAAGTATTTTCTTGTTCTTGTTCCATATCTCAGAATTTTCAAATCCCACAAACTTCAATCTAGATTGCCCTTATTATTTTCTAGGTTACTATCATTTGCATAAAAGGCAAAAATGCACACATCCATCTAGTATACACTATATATATCTAGGAATATTCAATTTAATGAACTTGAGTTTCCTTTCTCATCTCATCATGTATTCACCGACTCATCACCCCCACTATTTAACTCTCATATGCATGTTTCCACCTCACCCTTTCTTCCTCTACCTAGTATAAAACATATAACATCACCTCCAACAAGTTCTTCTTGACTAGTAGAGAAAGAAAGAAAGAAAATTAAGAAGCTATGCATAGCAAAAGATGGTTCTCATTAATTCAACTTGATAACAAAGACACATGAAATGTTATATATGAGAGGGTAAGCAAGATACTTAGGCTAATTACCTAAAGAGATTGGTTAGAGATGATGATGAAGAACTACACATGTAGACATATCATTATTGCTTGCTACACGAGGAATCAGTGATGACGATAATGACATGCAGCAATGATAAGGGAATAATGCTGAGGTGGATAAGGCACATGTGAAGGAGGAAAGAGAAAGTTGAGGTGGCCAAGAAGGAATAAACCCATGCATACCATGCAAACTAAAACTAGAAAACCATCAGTAAAGCTAGTATACTCTCTTTATCTTCTTCATCTCTAATAACCCCCTCAAGCGTATGTGGGTGTCACTCATATGAAGCCTGCTCTTTAAGTATTGAAACTGAGTGCCAGAGAGGTTTGGTGAGGAGGTCAATGACTTGATCCTATGAAGGGATATATCAAACCTCAAGGGACTTCGATAAGACCTTGTCAACATATAGTGAATGTCAATATCTATATGTTTGGTACAAGCATGAGACATAGGATTGGAGGCTAGAGAAGTTTGTCCTTCATTATCATGCCACATAAAGGGGTTAGTAGAAGAGGTGATGTGAAGCTCAGAAAGAAGAGACTGAATCTAGGATATTTCAGCCGTTGGATAAGCTAAATCATGATATTCACTTTCAGTGCTGGATCGAGCAAGAACATGTTTTTTCTTAGAGGATGAAGACACTAAGCTGGAGCCTAAGTACACTACATAGACATAAGTGGACCTTCTGTCATCAAGGTAGCTGGCCCAGTTAGCATCATGGAAGGCTGTGATGGAAAAAATTGGGGCAACTTAGAGACGTAGACCTTCAGTGTAAGTCCCTTTAATGTATCTTAGAAGCCTTTTACAAGCTTGCCAACAGACTAATGTAGGATAATGAAGAAATTGGTTGATCTTGTTGACAATGAAGGATATGTCAGTCTAGTTATGGTGAGATTGGAGGGCACTAATTAGACTTCTATAGGGAGTGAGATCTGAGAAAGGTTCACCCGCATCTTTGGACAGCTTGTTGGAGGTAGTGGCTGGAGTTCCATCAACCATGTTGTACTTGTGTAGAAGATCAAGAATATACAGAGACTGATACAGATACAAGACATTTCTGGTCTTAGTTACTGAAATACCTAAGAAATTGTGCAAGGACCCAAGATATTTCAAGGCAAAAGAGTTGTTAAGATCAATAACTAGGTGGGAGTTATAATTTTCATCACTCTTAGTGATGATAATATCGAAGGAGACAGTTCTATAATGTTAATGAATGATGAAAAGTAAGGTATCTAAGACTGTTGTGATGAAACCTTTATGAAGAAGGGTAAGTCTGAGCTTGTCATACCAGGCCATAGGTGCATGTGTAAGGCCATAGAGAGCCTTATGCAGCTTACACACATGCTTGGGATGCTTTGTATCAATGAAATATGCTGGCTGTGACATATACACTGTTTCTGAGATGCTGCCATGGAGGAAGAGATTAACCATCCAGAGATAATTTCATGGTGATTACAAGAGTATGAATAACCCTTATAATGATAGGTTTAGTAACAGGACTAAAGGTCTCTGAGAAATCAAGACCAAGTGTCTGGTGGAACCCTTTGGCCACAAGTTTGACCTTAAACTTGTGTGAAGTACCATCTGGGGAAGGTTTCAGTTTGTAAACAAATTTGTTTCTAGTGACATTCATGTCAGATTAGTAAGGGATTAAAGACTAGATTTTGTTATGCATCAATGCTTGAACTCTGCTGGCATGCTAGAAACTCATTGAGGATGAGTATGTGCTTCTTTAATGTTGTGGGGTTCAATTGGGATAGTTGAGTTACGTGAGGTAAGAAAGGCCTTAGTTTTGAAGACACCAGCTTTGGACCTAGTGACCATGCTGTGAGTGTTTGTGGGATGAGGTGGGGGGGGGGGGGGGNGGGGGGGGGGGGGGGGGGGCGTGGGGTGATAGGGACAAAGGGGTTGAGACAAAGTTGTGCCCTACAATATGGTTAGGAGAACTAGAAATAGAATTAGAAGTAGAAAAGGTAGGAGAATAACCATTACCCAAAGAAGAAGCTAAGGAAGAATTGTTGTGATAGGCTTTATTATTCTGTGAGGTGTAAACAAGGGAGGCCACTGATTAGAGGAATAGGCTAGGAGACTAAAGAACCTGCACTATTAGTGACAAAAGAAGAATTTGACATAAAGCCATGTTGAAAAGAAAAATATGACTCATCAAAGATAAAACTAATGGCAATGTAAACTGTCCTAGAGGAATGAAGATAAAGATAACCTTTATGCAAGTGTGAGTATCCAAGAAAAACACATAGGGAAGACCTATAGTCCAATTTGTGATTGTTGTAGGGTCTTAGGTGAGGAAAGTAAGCACTCCAAAAGACTTTTAAGGAAGGTGTAATTGGGGGTTTGATTGAATAGTGTTAGATTAGAAGAGATGTTTGAAAGGACAGTGGAAAGGGGCCTCTTTATAAGATATGTGGCTATCTGAAAGGCATACCACCAGAAATGTATAGGCATTGAAGCTTGAGAAAAAAGTGTAAGGCCTGTCTCCACCACATGCATGTGCTTCCTTTCAGCCACACCATTTTGATGGTGGGTATAAGAGCATGGACTCTTGATATGAATGCCATAAGTCTTGAAGAAAGAAGAAAAAAGTTTGTATTCTTCCATAAGTGAGATTGGATAGTTTGATAGAGCTGTTGAATTGGTTTTCAACAAGTGTTTTGAAGTATTTGAAAACTGAAAGGGCTTCAGACTTAAGAGTTAGAGGATAAACCTAGGTGAACCTGGTGTGATAATTAACAAAAATGATATAATATCTATAGTCAGAGGAGAACATAGGTGGATGGCCTTAGATGTCTGTGTGAATATGTTATAAGGGTTTGGAGCACCAGGATTGGGAGGGAGGGTGGTTCAATTTGAAACTCTTGCCTTGCTGACAAGCATGAAAGACTCCCAAGTTGGCTTTGGAGTGAGGTAGTTTTAATTGACTTAGTATTGTAGTGGTGACTTGTTGAGATGGATGCCCGAGTTTCATGTGCCATAAGACATTAGTTTTTTTGTTGCTTATTATGCATATTGCTATCAGATATATCATTTGACACTAAGGTATTGACATAGATATTAGATAAAGAGGAATTGTGTTCAAAATCACTATTCGTTACCTTCTCAGAGTTGGAAATCAGCTTTGTGGGAAAATGAGAAGTATATAATAGGTTTCTAGAGATTAAAGGCTTATGAAAATCTGAAATAGCATCCTGAGCAAACTTAGATATATCAGTAGAAAAACCAGAAATAAACTTAAAACTAGAATCATTGTGAAGAGAGAGATTGCAAGCCATAGCTTCTCATTAAGAAGAATGGTCCTTGAAATTAGTTCCTTAACATGACAAATGGATAAGTAAAACTCTACAAGAACAAGGTTGACTTGTGTAAGTTTTGAAATACTAATCAATTATGTTTTAATAGAAAGGCACTCTAAGGACAGAAATTAGTTTTAAAGGGTACAAGCAGGTTTTCAAGTCACTCTTCCAAGAGGTACTCCTACAAGTAAAGGGGGTCCGAATAGATAGACCAATGTGAGAGATGAAAAGTTTCTTACCATTTCGAAGTGAGATAGTTTCAGTGCCTTGATACTCAATGTTGATGTCCAGCTTCCTTAGATCATTAGTAACATGATGAATTGCCCCACTATTAGCAAACTAAGGGCTCTCACTGCCATTTTTAGACCTTGTAGCATATGATGGTGAATTATAAGAGTAAGATTGAGAGTGAGGTCCAAAGGTATAGTTAGCCAAGTGTGCCTGTGAGGGGATAGTGGTTGATTAAAGCACTTCTCATACCTGAACCAACATGTAGTAGCCAAGTATGCCTTTCTCTTCTAGAAACCTGACAGATAACTCTATTGTTACTGAATCTTCCCCCTTTGTCTCTTCTGCCTCCGCTATGGGAGTTAAGATTTCCTCTTTGATAACCCCTATTCTAAAGGTTTTGGGAAGCCCATTGTTGGTTCCCTTGCTGATTTGTCATGAATTTCTTATTTCCAAGATTGTTTTTAAGAAGATGAGCAATCGCTCTCATGCTCCACTCCTTTCATATGATGAACTTTTGCAGCCTTGCTTCATGTATCAGAAGCATCGACTGAACCTCTTTAATGGTGATGTTGTTAGGATTTGACGTGATATTAACAACCACGGGATCGAATTCAGATCCAAGTCCATCTAGGACATGTAGAATTAGATCATGTTCACTAATAGGATCATATGCTGTATTAAGGTAAACTAATGCTTCTCATAACATCAAAATAGTCTGAGATTATTTATCTTTTTTTTTTGTTTTGTGCAGGAAGGTTTCAATTCTAGAAGTTTGGCTCGTGATCTATTGGCAAAGTTATTTCAAGTCCAAACCAGAGACTGCTTGAGGTCTCAAATTGAAGCACTGAGCCTAAAACTTTGTCGGTCATTGTAGATCGTAGCCAACTAAGCAGCAGTTGCTCCTGTCTTAGTCACTCCATGTATTTAGGATTGGTTGAACCATCGTCAAGTAATCTGGTGGGTCTCACTGCAACGTTGGTGATAAAGTCAATGACCCCTTGGCCAGCCAATGATTGCTGGCACAATTTATGATTTTCATAGAATGCAGTTGTCTTTGTCTAGTTTGATTGACAGAGTTGAACAAAGGGTATTGGTAAATAGAGAATAATCTATATTCTGGCTTTGGGAGCTTTCTTGACCGTCTCTGTTTCGGGAGGAATTTTCAAGGTACGCCATTGAAGCTTAACTATAGCTTTGATACCATGAAAGAAAGAAAAAAAATGAAGAAGCTAAGCATAGTAAAAATGATTTTTATTAATTCAAATTGATAACAAAGAAACATACAATGATATATATATGTGTGTGAGAGAGAGGCTACGCAAGATACTTAGGCTAATTAACCTAAAAAATTAGTTAGAGACGATGATGAAGAACTACATAGTGTAGATATATCATTGTTGCTTGCTACACGAGGAAATCAATGAGCAACGGTAATGACAGTCAACAATGATGAGGGAATAATGCTGAGGCGGCCAAGGCACACGTGAAGGAGGAGAGAGAAAGTTGAGGTGTCCAAGAACGAACAAACCCACACACACCATGCATACTGAAGCTAGGAAACTTGCAGAAAAGCTAGTATACTCTCCTTCATCTTCTCCATCTCTAACAAGAAGGCCCTCCTTCATCTTCCTATGATGCAAGTACTTCTCCTACTCTAGTTTCAATTCCTATTAATGTTACTAATGATATTTCACATGCACCATTAATGTTACTAATGATATTTTACATGCTTGGTCTATTATTTCATCCCATTCCCTCTGTCTACCACCTCACTTACCTTTGCCCTCAATCTGCTCATCTCCAAACATTCTATGACTACAAGATTAAGAGTGGTATCACCAAACCGAAATTCTCTCTCATAAGTAAGATATTTATAGATGGTGATTTTTGAAAGATAGAGCATATTGTATCGTAGAATAATTTTTACGTTTGACAAAATTTAATGACACTAATTCCTATATAGAATTAAATCATCTTCGCCCTTTACGTTTAAGCTGATTAATTAATATAAAATTAGGAAAAATGCACTATTAATTAAAGTTGTAAAAACTTATCTATATTATGGGTCGTATGTATAAACTACTTAAATAGTTTTTCTCTTATTTTTTTAATTCACACGTGCGCGAACAGTCATTAAAAAATTATATTAACATTAGAAAATTTAATATTTAAATGGAAGGAAACTAAGAAAAGGGAAACGAAACAAAAAAGTAAAATATTAGAGAAACAGAAAAACCATTAGATTTCTCTTCTCCAGTACTAATTCTTTGCTTTCCAAGATGTCCAATTGACCTTCTATAGTTATCAAATCTACTGTAACTTTTATTTTCTATCACAGAACATGAGAAGTTTAGTACAATGAATGCTTGCAACCCTACAAGTAGGAATTTGAACCTCCCAACAATTATAAAAACAATTTGAAATAAATTAAAATAAGGGTACTTGTGAAAATAAAAAGTTTCTACACAACAAGACTCTTTTTAATATAACTAGTTTTTTGACCCGTAGAATTGTATGAATACTGTTAACTTATGTCAACTTATTTATCTTTATTAATATAAGTATTCTCATTATCATGTCAATTCAAAAAATAAAATAATGAGGTTATGAAAGGATTGTTGGAATCGTAGAGCAAAGATGAAAAATAAAATACTTGGTTTAAAATACAACAGAACGATTACAACTGAATAATTATATAATAATTAAATGAGAAATTACAGATGAAAAAACCAAAAATTAAATCGGTAGAGGCTTGCTGTAGCAATGCCCTAAAATTGAATTTTCATCCTCCATAGTTTGTTTGGAGACTACGGTGAACGTCTCTGCAAGGTACAACTACCGTGATCGAAAACGTAGCAAACGGATGCTTCGATCCTCACAGAACACGAATATAATTCTCTCTCCCTTAGACTCATGGAAATTGAGATAAAATTGGACTTAAAGAAAAAAAAAGGATGAAAATTGATGCTTTAATTGCATTTGACGCCAAAATAATGGTCTTTCCAAAAATCCGCCACTTTGGAATAACATTCCACCTTTTTTTAATAAGAGAGAGACGGTTTCTTCTTATGAAAAAACCCACACCTCCCCTCAATTGCATTAAGTGGAAGTTTCACCATGAAACTGCTCTTTCGTGGACAGATTGCAATCAATGGGCAGTTTCTACCTTCTAAACCATGAACAAGTGGTATTAACTTAGTCTATACAATTATACACCCTCAACAGCTAATACACATCATCAAACATATGTTAAAAAAATTAGAGCTATATCTTGACATGACAGATTTGATTTCTATTCATATTGTCTTTTAATTTAATTTTCATTCACAAACTACAACACTTAGCTAAGCTTTTCTTAATAAAGCTTCAATCTATTAGCTTTAACAATCCCCCACATGAATGAAAGTGTCCTAGACACACAACGACATTAGGAGAAAGAAATAGATGAGTTTTGCATCGGGAGTTATTAGATTTACTCTGAATAACAGTAAATAAACATTCTTGAACTATACTTCCTCTAAAATAAACCAAGACAATAAATCTCACACTCAACTCATCCTAATACGTTCGAGTTCATACATTTTTGTTCATTTTGGTCCTAAACATTTATCTTGTCTCATGATAGCATTAAAGAGATTGAGCCTTGCACCCTCTCGTAGAAGCGACCCCACTTCTACTCTCACATAGGTGTTGATGATTAAGAGTATTCTATCTATACTCCTCTTGCAAGCAAGATATCAACGTCACTGAATACTAAGTATACCATTTTATCGTCGACAGACAACATACTTTCATTACATCATAGGAATGGGAAGAAACAAAATTTCTTTGTGTGTTACGTGAATCATTCCTGCCAGTTTTTCATTTGAACCTAGATCTTGGGATCTCCGATCAACTAGGTTAGGTTCCCACCTGAATGATTCATTGAATAAGTTTAAGCCCACTCCCCTCGATGTCAATTTTACAAGTTCTTTCGATAATCCTTTGGTTAAAGGATCTATAAGATTTTTCTTTGATCTAATAAAGTCAACGGAAATCACACCATTTACGAGCAATTGTTTAATGGTATTATGTCTACGTCTTATGTGTCTAGACTTACCATTATACACATTATTCTTCACTCTAAATATGATAGCCATATTATCACAGTGTACACATATGGCTGACACAGGCTTCAACCACACTAGAATGTCTTCCAAAACATTTCTAAGCCATTCGACTTCTTCATCAGCCTTGTCCAGTGCTATGAATTAACATTCCATAGTCGAACGAGCTATACAAGTCTACTTTGTAGACTTCCAAGATATATTTCCACCATGTAGGGTAAAAATATATCCGCTCGTGTATTAAGTTTCTAGACTGTCAGATATCTAGTTAGCATCACTAAATCCTTCCAACACAGGTGGATACGTTGTATAATTTAATCCATAGTCAATAGTGGACTTCAAGTATCTAAGTACCCTAGCTAGAGCATCCCAATGATCGCGTCCAAGATGACTTTTATAACTTGCACGCCTTCCTACTGAGTAGGCAATGTCAGGCCTTGTGCAATTCATGATATACATCAAACTTCCAAAGACCTGTGAGTACTCCAGCTGAGATACTCCAACTCCATCATTCTTTCTCAACTTACAATTTGGGTTGAATGAAGTTACAACTTATTTGATTTCAAATTAACCAAACTTCTTTAGGATCTTTTTTACATGATGAGATTGTGTAATGATATATTCATTAGAAGTTTGCTTCACTTGAATTCCAAGAATGACATTTGTTGGACCTATGTCTTTCATATCAAATTGGAACTCGACATCTTTTTGGTAGAAGATATTATATCCTTATTAGTTCCCAATATGAGCATGTCATCTACGTATAAACATAATATGACAAACATGTCGCTAGTACCTTTAACGTAAACACATTTATCACACTCATTTATCGAGAAGCCATTTGAGAGCATAGTGTGGTCAAATTTTTCATGACACTACTTCGGGCTTGTTTTAATCCGTAAAAGGGATTTGACAAGCTTACACACCTTAAGTTCTTGGCCCTTGACCATGAACCCTTCAAGTTGTTCCATATAAATTTCCTAGTCTAGTTCTCCATAGATGAATGCAGTCTTAACATCTATTTGGTAAATTTCTAAATTATATATAGCGGCAATCACGATCAGCATTCTAATAGAAGTGATCCTCATCATAGGAGAATAGGTATCAAAGAAATCTATACCTTCTTTCTGTCTATAACCTTTAGCTACCAATTGAGCTTTGTACTTGTCAATTGTACCGTCAGCTCTAAGCTTCCTTTTGAAAATCTACTAATAGCCTATTGGTTTATTCCTGAGTAGGAGGTCAACCAATATCCATGTGTTATTTTGTAAAATGGAATCCATCTTACTATCAATAGCCTCCTTCCAAAAAGGAGCTTCAGGGTTTGACATCACCTCTTTGTATGTTTGAGGTTCGGTTTCCATCAAGTACGTTAAAAACTCTGGACCAAATGAGGTACTCATTCTAGCTCGTTTGTTTTTTCTAGGCTTAGGTTCACATTCTTCATCAATCTGAGCTCTAGATGTACCTTCATCTACACTTCGTTTGGTAGTTTGATTGTGTCTTCCTTCCTAAAAAGGAAACATATTCTCAAATAATTCAACATTAACAGACTCCATAATAGTGTTGGAACTTATGTCAGAAATTTCTGACGTAATTACCAAAAATCTATATGCAGCACTTTTACATGCATATCCAATGAAAACACAATCAACTGCCTTAGGTCCAAGCTTGACTCTCTTTGGTAACGGTACTTATACCTTTGCGAAACACCCCCACACTTTTAGGATTTTATAGGAAGGTAATTTTCCTTTCCACTCTTTATAAGGAGACTTGTTAGTCTTCTTATGTGAAATTCTTTCAGTATGGTGTTTGCCATAAGCAAGACCTCCCCTACAAATTATGGGGTAGTCCAGAACTATTTAACATACAGTTCATCATATCTTTTAGAGTTCTATTTTTCCTTTCAGCCACCCTATGTTGTTGAGGCGTGTAAGGTGCTGTAGTCTGATGCACTATGCCATGATGAACACAGAATTCAGATAGCGTCGTGAAGTCATATTCTCCACCTTGATCAGATCTAAACACCTTTATTTTCTTTCCAAGTTGATTTTCAACTCCAAACTTGTTTGTCTTAAACATATCCAAAGTCTCATAATTAGAATGTAACAAATATATATAGCTGAACTTACTACAATCATCAATAAATGTTACAAAGTATTTTCTGCCACCTCTACTAGGTGAAAATTTCATGTCACATCAATCAATATGTAATAATCCTAATAATTCACTAACTTTTTATGATGATTTAAATGATTTTCTAGTGAATTTGGATTCCAACACATATTTCACATTTATGTCATTTTTCTATGTCAAATTTAGGTAATAAATCTAAGTTCATCATTCTTTTTATAGATTTCATATTTATGTGACCTAATCTAGCATGCCAAATATCACATAACTCAACAATATAAACAGAAGATGAATATTTTCCATTAATTGAAGCAGGAATTACAGCAGAAACATTAAGCTTAAACAGACCATCAACCACATATCCCTTACCCATAAACATTTCTCCCTTAGTTAAAACAAACTTGTGAGATTCAAATACAAGTTTAAATCCACTCTTACATAAGAGAGATCCTGAAACCAAATTTTTATGAATGTCTGGTATGTGGAGGATGTCGATGAGAGTGAGTTGTTTACTCGAGGTAAACTTCGATGGAGCTTTTCCTTTTCCTTTTACGTCATCCTCAACGACATTACCCATGTACAGTTTTTCGCTTTCAACTTCTTCATAAGTTGAAAATATACTTTTGTCACCACAGATGATCTTAGTAGCACCAATATCAACCCCCCAACTAGTGGTATCAGTGACAATGCCCAATTCTAAAATTGTCGCACATAGGTCATCCATCTCGGTCACATTAACCATGTTCTTGTGACCGTTATTAGGGTTTGCCACCGTGTTGTCCTTTTTTATTAGACAATATTTTGCTCTATGATCGGCATTACTGCACACCCAATAACTACCCTTGATCTGTTTGTTACTCAAACCTTTGTTGACGTTTCTGTTGCTGCTGCTCTAAGCCTTCCTTTTGAGGCTTTTCAGTAATGGCTTTCCAGCTTCAATAACGTTCGCTTTCATCTCCATGGAATAAGAAGGTAGCAACTTGTGTTCATTCTTCTGGTTGTCTTCTTCGATCCGCAGACAAACCATGAGATCCTCCATTGACATATCCTTTCGTTTATGCTTCAAATAACAATTAAACTCTTTCTAGGATGGCGAAAGTTTCTCGATTGTTGCATCCACTTGGAATGGTTCACTGATTGTCATTCCCTCATTGATCAGTTCATTGAATAGGATCTGGAGTTCTTCAACTTGACTAACCACCGTATGCTTGTCATCCATAAGATATTCCAAGAATTGCCTGACGATGAATTTTTTGTCCTAGCGTCCTCAGTCTTATATTTTTCTCCAATGCTTCCCATAAATCCTTCGATGTATTGAACGACGAGTAGACACTATAGAGATTGTCTACAAGATCGTCCAAGATGCAGTTTCGATGGAGAAAATCTGAATGTGTCCATGCTTCCTGAGCAGATACCATTTCCTTAGTCTGCTTATCCTTTGGTGTGAGAGAATATTCTTCCTTCAGAATGTGTGCAAGATTAAGTGTTATCAGATAGAACACCATCTTCTGTTGACATCTCTTGAAATCTTCCCCTTTGAACTTCTTTGGTTTCTCAGCATAAGGAACAATCTTGCTTCAGAATGTGTGCCAGATTGTAATCTGTCTGCGAAGGGGAAGTTTCATAGTGCTCCATCGGTAAAAGAAGAAAATTCATCTTTAGATTGTTGGAATCGTAGAGTGAAGATGAAAAATAAAATACTTGGTTTAAATCGAAACAGAATGATTACAACTGAATAATTATAACTGAATGATTATAGAACAATTAAATGAAAAATTATAGATGGAAAAACCAAAAAATAAATCGGTAAAGGCTTGTTGTAGCAATACCCTAAAGATGAATTTTCACCCTCCACAGTTTACTTGGAGACTAGAGTGAACATCCCTGCAGGATACAACCATCGCGATTGAAGACGTAGCAAATGAATGCTTCGATCCTCACAGAACACAGACAAAATTTCTCTCTCCCTTAGACTCACAGAAATTGACATTAAATTTGACTTAAACAAGATGAAAATTGATGCTTTAATTGCACTGGACGCCAAAGGAGTGGTCTTTCAAAAAATCCCCAACTTTGTAATAACATTCAATCTTTTTTAGAGAGAGAGAGAGAGAGAGAGAGACGGTTTCTTCTTATGAAAAAACTCACACCTCCCCTAAATTGCATGAAGTGGCAGTTTCACCATGAAACTGCCCCTTCGTGGATAAATTGTAATCAATGGGCAGTTTCCTTAGAAACTTCTCTCTAAACAATGACCATATGGTATTAATTTGGTCTATGTAATTATACACCATCAACAACTAATACACATCATCAAACATGTGTAAAAAAATTAGAGTTATATCTTGACATGTGGCAGACTTGATTTCTATTCACATTATTTTTTAATTTTAATTTTCGTTCACACACTACAACACTTAGCTAAGCTTTACTTAATAAAGCTTCAAGTTATTAGCTCTAACAATGATAACACCTCAACCTAAGAAGAATGATCTCAAGGTAGTAGGTGAACATGTCATTATAAATTACTCCTCACGTACACCTAAGGATGTAACTTGAGTAAGTTGACAGTAAACCATTACTGTCAAACTACTCTGAGCTAACTATATTTGGACAGTTGGTCTCTCTAACTCTTTATGTTAATAGTCTATCCTTTATAACTGATTGATAACTCACTCTTGTATAATCACTCAAAGAATATAAAAGGTAATGGATGATCTTTGCTCAATTATCCCTCGATATTATGTGCTTCTTGAAATTCTTCTTCTTCCTCGATCCTTAATCTCTTTCTTTCTCCTTCTGAACTCAGTTCAATCTGAGTTATTTTGTTCATCACATAATCTTTCATGGTATCAATGGCTAATCAAGAAGAATAATTCCAATATTAAAAAAGATTAGAAAGCAAAATAATCATAATTAAAAAAATGATGTTTTCAGGCGGCATTTGAATGAAAATTGAATCATATTACTTATTTAGTTTTACAATGTCAAAATTTAAGATAACAAACCATTTTTAAGGCCCCTAAAATATATAATTCATTTCATTTATTAATTAATCTATAAACATCTTTTCCCAAATATCATTAGTCTTTTGATAATCATGAATAATAAAGTATATTAACTTGATAATATATGCGTCACAATATTTTTGGTAAAAAAATTTATGCTTAGTAATATAACACTCTATCTCTTAATTAAAATTAGAAGCAATAATTTAATCATGGTCATTTCAATTTTGTCACATATACAACTTAATGTGTTAACATGTTACTTATATTTTAACCGTTAATTTTTTTCTTACATCAAAATTAATTAAAATATATTGTTAATTTCATCTAATATATGTTACTTTAGACTATAAATTATATTGTTACAATATATCATAATAACTATTATAAATTTAATTTATATCAAAATTATTTAAAATATACTAGTTAATTTATATGTCATCTAATTTATATTGTTAATACAATCTAACTATCATGAGTTAATTAATTATTTAATTAAACAGCTTCATTATTTTAGGGTGACATTTAATTTAAATTGAAAGATAATTTGATGATTATGTACTGTGTAATTTTCTAAATCAAAGAAAAAAAAAATTGGGTAATTGGAACAATTAAAGCATAAAACGTTCTTTTCAGAGGCATTCAGTAGCTATGCAGTATTCTTTTATTATAAAAAAAAAAACTAAAGTTCATTGAGATAAAGAAAGGAAAGCTTCCCTTAATTTATTTTCCCTTACGTTTTCCAATTCGGGGTAGCTAGGCAGTATTCGGCGATTGTTTAAACTTTCTTTTATCTTAACGATGAAGTGGAAAATTAAACTTGCAAGGAACTGATTTTTATCCAAAAAGAGATATATTCAGAAAGGAGGAAAACCTCCATTAAGGAGGATAAAACCTCCAAGCTACAATCTTATCAAGAGAGATAAGTTAGAGTAATAAAAGTAGGGATTATGTTAACATCAAAACAACTCTGGATGGTTCTTCTTCAGAGATTTTTAGATAATATATTTTTAGTTTTGAGTTGGGGACCCATTCTGAATGGTTCTTCTCTTCTTCCGCTTTCCCCTGTCTTACTAATCATAATGAAGGGGCAGGCAATCGGTCAATGGCATCCCCAAGTCAAAATTTCAGCAAACACCAAGAAGTATCCATTCTTAATACAAAGAAACTGCCGGAGTAGGGGATTGTCCTCTTCACTGGCCCAAAAGAAGGTGGCTCTATCGCTAAGCAGGCTGGCAGAAAGGACACCAAATGCCTAAACAAGAGAAAAACCAAATATATGCTTAGCACAAGCTTTTCGGTCCTCCCTCTAGCACATGGGGATCGGCCCTACGCACCGAGGATGAAGCGTAGATGTCACTTTAGCTTATTATACCGAAGTGCGTCATCATCAAAAGAAGAAAAATGGGTTGTAGCATTTTCTATGCATTTGTCTGGGGGGTGTAAAAAAGGGCTTTCTCGTCTAATTGTAGGGGTGAGCTTTCTCACTATAAAATGACCACTAGGAACGAAGGATCAATGACGATGAATGAGGAGGAGTATGAGCAAGCCTTTAATTGAAGTATGGGCGAAATCGAAGTGTAAAGATTTTGAGTTCATACCACGATGATCTATATGGAATGGCAGCTTTGTTGATGCATTCCTATTGCGAATGAAGAAGAAGAGAGATCTTTTTTTAACATGAAAATTTGGTCGCGTAGATTTTTTATTTTGCCAGAATTCATTGATTGCTCTGTATGAATTTACAATGGAAAAACTTTTCTCCCTTTGTTTTGCTTTCTTTTCCTATGTCCTTTGCCCTCGACCTCTTTGTTTCTTACCTTGAATTTAAAGCTTTCAGTCATCAAGCTTACCCACCCTAGCCAAGCCTAAGTGGCGTGTCAAATCTCTAAGAGAAGAACGGTTATACAGTCCCTAGCGCATGCAGCAAGGAGGGAGTATGGTGAAGTGATTCACAAAGGAAAGTAGCCTTTCGTTCAACTTTATTCATCGTTGTAGAATGAAAAAATATGGAATGATTAAGGTTGGAAAACCTCCACCAAGGATCAAGAGGTGGACAGATTTTTGCTAGTCTACAGGTAGCTTTGGATTAATGCCCGGGAGTATGGATGAGGACATAACAAGTAGTTTCAGTGGAAGTAGCAGCAAAACCAAAACTAAAAATGAAAATGGACCGTCATCACAAGTATAAAGAAAGTTATCTGAGGGGTTATATATATAATAACGAGGGTCTTAAAGAGGCTGAGTATTGGTGGAACCATCTTTGAGACCCTTCTCGTGAAAGGGTGTAAGTCTGAAGGGTCTAAGAAAAAATAGTGCTATACTAAGAAAATGGGGTTCGTTTGTGTTGAAGTGCCATCAGAGTACTGAGAGTCATCCCCCATTGAGGTAACCACCACTGGTTGCCTTCTAGTTCCTTAGACATATAAAGATGGGGTTTCCTTAGCTTTAGAAGGTAACCATATTCAAAAGAATAGCCGTAGAGCATGAGCATTCCTCGTCACTAGCCATCGCTCGATCTTGGAAGAAGGTAATGATCTTCTGTGATGGAGTGTTTTTTACATGCTACAACATATTGAGGACTACTCTGACTCCTTTTTTAGGGGAAATCAAAAGTGGGCAATCTTTTTGCGAATGTATTTATGTTCTTAGTTCTCATTCTTCTCGAAGAAGGAGAAGAGATGACTAGGCTAGAAGATTCAACTCAAATATTACGTTCGCAAGGAGCAAACGTTTAAACCTGATACGTTGTCAATTAAGACCAAAGGGACCTTATATTCATTGTGTCAGATAGGGATGTTGAGAGGTCAGACATGATTGCGCCCTTCGACGGATAGTTCATCATCTGAAAATAGGGTGATTTTTGGCACCAGGATTTGGGCAATCATTTGACTCATTGTTTTGGGGGAAGTTTTTTCAGGCGCGTGCGCCTTTCGAAGCACTCTTAAAAATGATTCCCGATGTGCTTCCAATGTAGAAAGTAGCTCCCAAATGAAAATATATGTTGTGACGTTTTTGAGCTGGGTAGCTACATCATACATGAAAGACTTTTGATTCGCCTTTTCAGACTTTGCCTCCATTATTAGGGGGAGGTCAGGCCTGATCTTTCTTAAGCATGCATTTGGCTACATGTTTCCAATTTCTATGCATTGACTGGTTATTTGAGGTAGGGAGGGATTGATGAGAGCTGGGCACGAGAAATGAGATCTCTACAACTGAAGACAATGGTTCTCCTAGTATCTCTCACTACAGAGCCTAGAGAAAGGTAAAGAGGAAGGATTTTGTTGAGGGGATAGATTGCGAAACAATGAATGTGATGGCAAAATGGTGAATGATGGATAACCTAGAAGGATCACAAGTATGCGAGTTGGGAAAGAACTTTGATAAGACCTCGGGGGGTAAGGTTTTGTATAGATTGCCACCACTAAGAGACTAATCATGTTAACCTTATCTTATGGTGTAGAAAGAAGGAGCACTAGGTCTTCCTGTCCCTGGGCGTCCTTTATGCGACTCAAAGATGCGCTACTCCCAACCGGCATATTACCGAATGCAGCAAGAGAGGGTTTTGGAAAATTGTGTTGGAACTGCTAGGGGATGAATAAACCACTACTTTGCCTCGTTCAATGAGATCTTGGACCGCATGCATGAGAGAAAATAAAGGATCAATTGTATGGCCCAGACCTTTATGGAATTCATAATGAGCGTTTGGGTTATATAACTTGGGAAGAGGATTTCATTGTAGTCTGAGTGCTAACAGTCTTATTAAGAGCCCCCTTTCCACCAAAACTTTGAAAACCTGCCTGCAAGTAATCCCAATGGTGTCAAATTCCCAGAGGTCACCCATGTATGAAACAGCTGGCTGGAAAATAGCAGGAGGGAAAGTTTAGAAAGCATAGGGGCATATGAAGTGGGTTTAGTGATAGAAAAGGTCAGGACATTTACTTCTACCTCACTGACTTTAGAAGATTTGGATGTGTTGAGGATAACCTTAACTTCTCCCTTATCAAGCTTGGCTTTTTGTGAACTTTGAGATGATGTGGAGGACATTGGGTAAGGCAAGGGTTTCAACCCATGCATATATCCATCGAGTTCTTTCAAATCAATCTCGACGATGCCTATCCTTCTTTAATAGGGGACATGACAACCCTTCGAATGGGATCAAGTATGTCATAACACTTTTGAAGACATCAATGAGTCTCTATTAAATGCCCTAATCTCAGGGGCTCTAGTCAAAGTACGTCCTCTGATCCTTTACACAACACCTCGCCTTGGTTCGCTAGGAGCTCTTCTTTCACAACAAAATGATGAAGGAAGTGAAGTTGCTCTATACTATCTAAGTCATAGCCTGGTGGACGCAAAGTAAAATACCTCAAACATCGAAGAGGCTGGCTACCGGTGGAACCATCTTTGAGACTCTTCTCATGAAAGGGTGTAGGTCCGAAGGGTCTAAGAAAACATAGTTTTATATTAAGAAAAATGGCGTTCTTCTGTGTTGAAATGCCTTCTAAGTACTGAGAGTCATCCCCCATTGAGGTAACCACCACTGGTTGTCTTCCGATTCCTTAGACATACAAAGATGGGGTTTCCTTAGCTTTAGAAGGTAACTATAATCAAAAGAATAGCCATAGAGCATGAGCCTTCATCACTTGATCCCGAAAAACCTCGTGCTTTTTAAGAAATGATGGCAAATCCCCCCCTTCGAGCCTGAGTTTACCGGGGATCTTGGAGGGGCACCAAATCAAAGCTGCCACTCTCACCCTTTAGAGATAGGGGCCCAACAAATAGTCTTACAAAAAGGTGTCAGAGGCCTCAAACAATCACTTGCTTGTGATTGCAGATATTCCCTGAGATGGGAGAGATGGGGGAATCGTATACTCTCATTCATGTGATGGATTGAAAATCGTTAGGTCCTGAATTCTGTGAACCACCTGATCCAGACCAAGATCTGATCTCCATTCATTGTACAATATATCAATTTGAAGAACTTACATTCAGTTGTAAGTCATCCATCTGCTCCTATCTAAAGTGATGCTAGGTTGCTTCACATAGGTGCGCTTCTCTCGGCCACATGATGAACATATTTTGAGCTAACTGCTTGTTCCAACCCTAGTAAAGAGCCTTAGATCTGATTCTATAATACATATGATATTCCATTCCGGCCTTTAAATGTTTGAGGGGGCTACTACGATCACCGCACACTTGCATCACCACTTGAGCCTCCCTACCGCTTCGCCCAACTCCTACGCCTACCACAAAATTCAATCATCACGTGGCTGCTAAAGCACGCTAAGCTTCACATGGCCTGAGGAAGCCAAAAGACCCTCTCCTCTCACGGCTGAAGGACCTGCAACAAGTTGGAAAGCTTTTTGATGCAGCGCTAAAACACCCATTCTCCTAGAGTTCTAAAGTGATCCTCATTCTCACCACAACCTTCTCAAGCCAAAAGGCGAGGAATAATCAGAATCAAGTAGTACGAAGGGGAAGCAGAATCGTATCTGGTAGTGGTTCTTCGAATAGATCACAGATTCCTGGCCTCATCATTTGGCTTCCATTCCAGTTAACCTCTCTCCTCCTCCTCCACCTAGGTGGATGACTCATGTAAACTTCTTCCTCTGGGTCATCATTGAGGAAGGAACTTAGAACATCTAATTGAAACATAGGCCAATCTCGATTCGTAACAATAGAGAGCAGGAAACAAACACAATCTTGGCTACCATGGTGAAGGCTTCCTCATAATCTATCCCATATGTTTGAGTAAAGCCTTTAGCTACTAGCCTAGCCTTTTCCTCATTTCTCCCATAAAGCTTCCCTTCACATAGTCTCATATGCAGTTAGTATAGATCGAGATAGGGGGACTCAAATAAGACAAATGCGCATTTTTGCTCTGAATCGAGAGGTACATAATTGAAGTCACATAAGTCATGTATTATAATTGAAGTGATTTCTGAGAGAACAAAGTGGAATTATGAGCAAATTATAGCCTGAGAAGACCGATGAGATAGAACATTGTTGAATGCATTCCTTAACTAGCAGGGCTTCACCCCCATCTCAATTGATGAGTCTTCAGTCAATAATCTCATACTCTCAACCGGCTCGAACCACTATGTTATCCATGTTCTGGCTCATTCATATGCTCATCCTATTCATGTCACCAGAACCTGTAAGAAACCATAATGTCAAACCATCATGTTCTAGGGAATCTTTGGATATCAGTTCGAAGGGAGCACTGAACACTGAAAGTGAAGTAGCTCCTACCTACAGGAGCATCCATCCTTTTTCCGGGAACCAGGAAGATGAAAGATGGTGTGATGTATGAGGTCAACGGTAATATGTCACCCTACTTTAATGAGAGTACTCTTTCCATTAGGAGCTTCCCCCAACTGAGCTAGGCTACGTTCCTAATGAAACTAACATAGGATAAACGTGAGAACCAATAATAAATAATATAAAAAAGTCTCAAATTAATATAGCAAGCATTTGCGAGAAACTCATTTCTTTATGAAATATTAAATTGATTACAGAGGTCAGTCTTCTGTCTAATGAGAATAGGCTTAGGCTTTGTACGACCATTTTAGTCTTTTTTTATGGCAGCACATCATGTTAAGCCTTAGAGTCCGGTCTTAAGTAGCCAATTATTCTTGGTAAAGTCGTCAATCAGTTGGATTACCATTCCATTATGAGTTCTAGGGTGAAGGACTTTGGCCTCTTTTAAGCAGAAAGCATTCCGAGCTCTCTTTACTATGAAGAAATCACCATCGATGTAGGATCTCTTTTAAGTAAAGTACAATATCAACTTTCATTCCACTTTATCAAACTAGAGTAAGGTGGTGAAGTTAAATATGGATTAGAAAGTAGAATATGTAAAAAAACCAATAGGCCCTCGTGATATTCCTTGATTCCAAGGAATAAGTAGATATTGTACCTATCATTGTACCTTTGTTTGAAGACGTGGGTGTCTTTTAAAGTAGGATTTTTGATATTAGTTCTAGAATGATTATTTATTCCCCTCTCCTCACGGAAGAACCAAGCAAGGGATGAACGCGCTAGCGCGAAAGCCGTTGCACAATAGGCTAGAGAAGTAGGACATCCCTTTGATTACTTCACACGCATCCATTTTTTGGCTACCTTGAGTCTATTTAGACTCGAAACTCACGTTTTCATTTAGCAAAATCAGCCATTCTGAACTCTGCCCTTCAAAAAACCACCGTGAAGATTGATTTAGATAGATAATGGTGACCGACATTCCCATGGTTTATGAGGCTTCGCTGATTTAGAATAAGCCTACAACGATTGAGGAGGCACCAATGAATTCTCTCCCTCATATGGTAGATAGAGAATTTTGTTTCTGAATCACTCGTTAAATGAGTCTAGCACTGAACCTCGATTCTGAGTCCTTCCTCTTGGAAAACCCCTCACTATGGTTACTTTCATTAGTAAAGCACAAGCTCTGAAGTCTGATCCTGAATCCGGAGGTGATCTTCTTTTTAAATGTGAGCTATTTACTGTCATGGTAGCCCATCAACTCACCCTGCCGATGATCAAATTATGCATAAGGCATAATTGCCCAATCTTATCTTTATAGGAAGTCATTCTAGAGCGGGATCAACTTCCACAGCAAATTCAGACTAAAATCGATCACTTGGCAGCCGGGGGGTGGGGGGAGGTGTATGAGGTCTTTCTTAGCGCATGTTTTTCATATCGATAAAATGGGTTTCATCTCATTTTTTAGAAATCCAGTCATACTCATCCACTTTAGCTAAGCTAAGGATGAAATAGGATCTGGATTTATCTTCAAATGATGATGATGTCCACTCCTGGCTCGATGCACGTAATGAAACGACACTCTCTAGATTAAGAAAGAATTTCCTTCGTAATTAAGAAGCATCCTTCAAGTGAGTAGAGGTGCGTCAGACCACCGATGAAGAATAAGTACCCCCACCTCGGGCATAGTTAGTGAGTCGTGTAGTAGGCGACCACTTCACGCGGTTCGGGGCGCATTTGAGTCAGTCGCTGGAGTCCGACTGCGTCTTGACCCCTATCAATTTTTGGGCCAATCGCCCATTCGTACTACAAAAAAATAAGATTCTTATCGAATCCAAGTTTGCTGCTCCAACCATTACCAAACTAATACATATTCTATTTAGTACTTTAGGTGCTTCTGTTGTGTATAATGTAAATCCTATAATAAATCAATTCCAACGAGCCTTTAAAACTAGTACCTTTTGTAATCGACTCTAAGCTTCTTCAATAAACACTAGTTCTTCGATCAAGTTTTGAATGACCTTTTAGTCAGATCGTTCTAGCGTTTTAGATATGAAGTGTCATTCGAAGCTTTAGACAAATGTGCTATTGAGATATTAGGGCCCTATGGTATTTCGTACACATTCTGTCGATTGACTGAGCGAATAAGTCAACTTCAAAGTTGATTTGCTGTGCGAAGAGTGCGTCATGATCCATGGCCGCTTGCCTGACGGGGGCAGCTTCTCCGTTGTAGGTAAATGGAAAACCCAACTTCTCTTCTTTGATGTAAAAACATAAGTTTGATCATTCAGTTCTACACTTCTTGCTTTTTTACTGGGACTCTTCTTTTGCTCATCTTCTTGAGATAGTTTGCTCTCGAGACTCCACTTGTGGGTTGATTATTCTGCTAACTCCTCTTTGGATCGCCATTAGAAAGGAATAAGGTAAATAAGTAATACCTGTTGCTATATATAACCACTTTCTACTAAAAAAGACTACTAGAAAGCAAGATACGAGAACAAGAAAAGCAAAATAGGTTTGGGAGCCCCTGGGGGGAGGAAAGAAGGAAGGTGACCCATGACATCAGGGATTTCTACATATATCCCACCCCAGCTTCACGGATGAGAGGGTCTTACTCTGTGACTCTAGAAGACAGATCTCTCTGCTGCTTTATATTAACTCAACTCTTTAACTGGGTTTTGAGCTTTTGATACGATCCTAAAGAAATAATTTCATAAACCTCAGCGTGATAACTCAGTGATCTACAAGCCCATGGGTACTCTAAAAACAAGGAGGCCTACAAGCATCTATGAACCATCCATACAAGAAGAGAATACTTAAAGAGGTGTCGTGCTCCCAAATAATAGTATCTAGGTCTCTCCTCAGCTTTGCTATCCGTGAACCAGCCTGAACTCCTCTACTCGCATACTTCGACCTTATCTTCATGTGTGGAAGAAGGATCGGTCTTGTGGACACTAACTCAACATAGTCCTCAGGTCGGTCAAATGCATCTCGAAGAAGTCTCCTCCCCCTAATATGATCTTTGAAAGTGTCCAGTAAGCTATATGTAGCAGCTCCACTCGAATGGACAGATTTGGGTGACGTATCAGGAGCCGACTGATCAATCCCAAACTGTTGTAACACTTTCTCACCCAGGTACCACTCGACATGGTCTGGGTATATCAGCTCCACTCGAATAAGAAAGTAAGACCACATATAACTATAGCTGGCCTAGCAGCTTAAGGTCTCTGAAAAAGGGAGACCGCAGAAGAACAAGGAGATCTCTGAAAAGGGAAGTCAAGGTATCAAACTCCTGTAGGAAAAACAGCCCCTAGTGGCGCATGGTCCCTGATATGGTACGATCACCTCATCCTTCTAGGTAAGCCCTAGAGCTTAAGGTGAAACTTACAATCCCTCAATTGCCAGCTTAGTTCAAAAGAGAAAGGTAATCGATGAAAGCAAGATCTAATATAATTGAAGGTAAGGTCAACCCTAATTGGAGTGTAGCATCTGAACTTGAAATTTCTGGTAGGTTTGGGAGTTGTCATAGCTTGGACGTTGTTCCATCTCCTCTACCCTTTGGTTGCATTGAAGTTGTTGGGGGAATAGAGAGGGTGAGAACATAGAAGACTGATATCCATTTTTAATCTTTTTTGGTATAACTCCGCTCTCTGGATGGATGGAAGGAAAATGGATAGCGATCAATAAATACAAAAGCGATGGCAGGGTATAGAATGGAACTAGATGGATTCTTGCATCAACGATTGAGGTACCAGCAGAGAAAGTCGTAGCCACAATCTGAAACATGCACGAAGCGACTGACTTTTTTACGTGAACTAACTCAGTAAGAAACCCTATGGTTTTTGGATGAACAAAGAACTCTATCTATCATTCAGCGGTAGGAGTAGGTGGAAGTGAGACCCATGAACTGTTGCTTGCTTGCATAATGAGTGAGTAGGGAAAAAGGAAGAGCTAGCTGACAATTCAACATTTTTAATATGAAATCAATCAGTTCGCCTTCACCTTAGGAATTGTGCTAGCCTCTATATCACGGGAAATGGTGGAAGAGAGATGGGGCAACTACCATTGGGGTACCTAACCTAGATAGAACAACACCCCAAAATAATGAATTTTGAATAGTAAGAGCTCTCTTGAGTTCTACTGAAATATGAATTTAGCCTGAGGAAGGCTTGCATCAGGCTTCGCAGCCAACCGCCTCGATTCCATCTACTACTCCAATATAAGGCAAACGTACCCAAGGGGCAAACTTCCTGTGTGGGGACATCCCTGGCTATGCGCCTTTAGCACCGGGTATAGCTTATTCTCTTTTAGTAATCAAAATCATTATGCAAGGTTGAACTGATCCTATCCCTACCATAAGTGTCCCTATCTCTAAAAAGGCTTATGAACACACTTGGTAAAGATAGCAAGTTAAGGTAATGTTCTAGAAAAGAGGGCGACTTTGAGCAAATCGGCTCTGTGATAAAAGGATCCCAAAGTCGGTTGAAGGCCTACTACTACATTCGTTCAGTATTCGAAATCTATCTTCGTTGGTACTTAGGTTAGCTGGTCTTCTGGTCGAGTTTTCCCTCTACTCTTTGGTTACATACCAATTCACCTATCTAGATCACTAGATTCCCCTGATTAAGTGGATTTGGTTTCAAATGAAGCGTTTGTGAATTTTTAAGCAGTGGATCGAGATCTTAGGATCTGGCTAGATAAGACTTATTACACCTTTGGGAAAGCCCATACGACAGAACGAGACCCTTTCATAAGGAAATAAAGCTTCTTGCTTAAAAAAAGATCTGGCGAAGAGCATAAGTGAGGTGAGGCACGAAACACTTTAAAGAGTTCGCGCAGACTATGCCTACCTTGTCTTCTGGTGAATAGGGAGTCAATTTACTTAACCAAATCCATACCTAAGTTACTTAGGAAGCGTTTTCGTGGACAGATGAACATTTACGACCGTTTACCATAGTGAATACCGAAAGAGACAATTCCAGATGCCCTCAAACAGATGTCACTAAACAAGTAAAGGACAAAGGACAATATTCGTGGATCGGGAAGACCAACTCTCATTCGAGGAAGCAGACCGTTGACGATATTAGGCCGGGAAGGACATATGCTACTAAAAAAATCTGATTCTCGCATGTTTTAGAGGTCGTACTTGAAGCCTTAAACTGACAACTTTGTAAATAAAATACACCATTTTGAACCTTTTCCTATCGATAGTTTAGAGTGCTCATGTTCAAGAGTCAAATTGCAAAGGTCAATGCAATGGTTAGTGTAGGCGTCGACAATTGACTTCTTTTGATGTTCGGGTTATGGTTATCTTTCATAAGTAAAGTTCATTAAACATGATGAGCTTGCCCAACTATCGGCCACCTCCAAAACCTAAGCTTATAGGCTATGACCCAACAAATCTCGCTAATTCTATCCTGGGTATATCACTAACATATGCATAGCTATTAGGAATCTTTTTCAATACCTCGTTGAGGAGGGTAAGATCAAGCTTGATGGGAATTCTATCAAACCCAAACATCCACCGCTTTTCCATTGAACCTCTCTCTTCACATAGTCAGGAAGTGGGTTCATGAACCATGTGAAGAGAGACGGAAAGTCTCCCATGGAGAGCCAAACATCTTCAAGCATGCCAAAACAACAATAAGCTAGCCTTAATCAAACTTCTCATCCTTATGGTGTGGTGCCACCTTGTTATGGAAACTTTGATGGATTTGAAAAAGCAGGCCATGGTTGAGACTGTAGCTATAAATGAGAATTTTTTCCTGACTTGGACGTATTGTCTAATGTTGTATGTAGCAATAGGTCAAGGTATTGATGAAAATATCATCAATCCTAAGTGGAATGGGTATAGCCAGGTATGGGATAGCAGTTTTGCTAGGCTTCCCCTCCATATCGATGGGCCCCAACCGTTAGTTGATGTGTGGTAGCATAACACTATTTCAGTGAAAGGGTGAGCGATTCTCGAAGATCATCTCTAGGTCTGAAATGTTTGGAGTTGTATAATATGATAGAGGATTTTGTGCTAAAAAATGGGCATAACCATAGGAAAAGGAATCATGACTAGCGGTTGTTTAGGTGTCGTAGACTGCTTGTCCTTTTATATCTCCTACATAACCATGAAGAAAATCTTTCTACCGATTATGGAACTTCTATCCACTACACACTTCCATCAGGCTGCCAAAGGCTAGCACAAGCAAGTGCTCATAACTCCATTCGGTTTGCAAGCGGCAGTCTCTTTTCTCCCCAAGAAATTTACTTCACTCAGAAGGATTTTGACTTATATTTGCTATCCCCATACTCGATCCCTGTATGTAGATGCCTTTTTAGACCACTACCAAATAAAGAGGATCTTGATAAAAACTGGTGCAGGATTTCATATTTGCACATTGAGTACAGCCAGACATTTGAATTTGCACCTTTCCTGGTTTGCTCCTCACTACAGTTGCTTGTGCATATGACGCGACCATTTGAAGCGCGCAAGGTATAATAGTTCGACTTAATCTCTAAGGGGGATCCCGATAAACTCTATTCCATGTAGAGAGTTGGTTGTGGCATCCTCATCTCATATCAGTCTCAAGTTCCCTATGAATTGATGAATGTCTCTACCTTGATAGCGACCCCGTCAACCCAAGCTTCATCTGTTTTCTTTCTCGTTAGCGCTTTAGAAAGATTGCAGGGCGTTGGTCTTGACAAAGAACATAGAAAGAAAGGGATTTTCTTACTTGTTAGTAAAATCACGCTTTTAATTTTGATAGGATTAGATGCTTGCTGGGGCAGAGCAGCTTCATTCTTCAATCGAAACTCATGAATGTTGGGTTAGGGTTTTCGCCTTGTTATAAAAAATATAGTTGGGTAAAGCAAACTCCCTCCTTGGACGAGCACAGGGCTTAGTCAAGTAGAACCGAGTTGTGCTGCTTGATGCTCCGATCGAAAACAAATCAGTGGGGCCATGTCGATACGACTGAATATGCATTGGAAAGGTCAATCCCTCCGCTTACGCACCAAAAATAACCGGACCGAATTTGCTTGCCTGCTTCCACAGAACAATATCGTGGCAACGTAGACCTAAGTGGACATATTGGATCGTTGAGATGCATCACAAGTACGACCGGCCTATATTTGAACGAGAATGTCATGTCAAAGTAGAAATTGCAAGATATGTTGTAGACACAGGAACTAGTCTCATATACTACTATCCGTCTGATGATCGATGTTGGGTATTTTCTTTTATAATCTACTTTATTGCATTCTATTATATAGGCTCACTCAAGTTCGATATTCTTGTGATTCTGAATGCTAGTTGGTGGGATTTCAAAGGTATTGGACCGATTAGGATGACGTGGTCCAGCTCCCTTTAATCTTTAGATCAATCATATGCCCTACCCAACCTTTTCTATCTAGTAGGGCAATGTCTGACCTGCTATTGTTTGTGTTAGAGTGCTATTATCCTTTCAATGGCTTCCACGGATCGCTCTTTCTATCATTTTGAATGCCCCTCTTAGTCAAGCTTATGGGTTCCTATTGTGCTTCCCGTTCTCTTGTGTCATGATTTTTTACGGGCGAGTGACTCTTCCTTCATGAGCTCTCACACCAAAGATTCAATTCAATATATAAGTTTAGACAATGAAAGGGATTATTTATCTTGTTTTACTCATTAGTATCTTGTGTTAACTTTCGAAGGGAGGAAGTTATAGACATAGATAGAGATAATGAAGATGAATGTCAGGCCTAGACCATAAGCTAAGGTCAATCGAGTGCGCCCAAAATGATGAGTTCAAAAGCTAGGTTCAATAGATTGATCAACTAAAGCTTCTATTGGATGTTGGGAAGCCCCATTAGCTAAGTTAACGAGCGTATAGAAAAATGATATCTCTGTTTTTACATATGAATAGATCGATATAGCTTACGGGTAGGGTGGATAGCAGACAAGTGTTCTTTCTTTCTTTTGTTTACCCGCCCAGAGAGAAGGGATCCTGCTCCTCATCTAGTGGTGGTTCTTGATGAATAAAGATTCCCTTCCCTAAGACGAGATGAGCTCATTGGTGAAAGATTGAACTCATGGTTTGAAGAAGAGAGGAAGACTGAAAAACTTGACCAAAGAGAGAGGAAGACTTGAAATGTGAATCACACTAAACTTCCACGTCATTTCATAGATAAGACTAGGACTAGAGGTTCTGAAAGGGGAGGACTAAGGGAAGACCTGTTGGTGAAAGTAGGCACGAGTTGAGAGGCATGTATTGAAGTCGAGTCTAGTATTATTTTTGTAGGTGAGTAAAGAAAGCAGTCTCGAATAGAGTGAGATAAAGTACACGAGTGAGGGAGCGATCTCCATGAGGGATGAACCACAATCTAGTGGTAAATGGAAGAGCGGCTGATCTGCCAGTGGGTGATACGCGATTGAGACTATCAGTGAACCAACCAAGTCAATCGCTTTCTCCTTTGCACTCTGGTTCTTTCTTCCCTTTTTCTAGCCACGTGTGATAACACTCCTTCGAAGACAAATTCAATGGAATAGATTTGTTACAAGAAAAGTGGCCCTTCTTCTCCTTATCCTTATCTTTCTCGTTCTCATGGCAAAGAAAGTGTATTTCTTGATTCAATTTGTCTTATTGTCACCCTTTTCTCTCTTGAATGAGGAGTGCATTTTATGAATCAATCAGCCACATAAATTAATGTCAAATGTCTTTATGCATACTTTGTTCATAGGTGATCTAGTTGGTGCTTAGTCTATCGACTCCATCTCAACAAAGGAAGAATCGTTCGTCAGTGATGGAATGACACTTGTGAGAATGGTCCGTGGATTGGGGCTATCACATTGAAAAGGCGATAGCAGTCCTTTTCCCTGATTTTAGCAAAAACTACCATTTCGCTTCTTTTTTCATAAATAAACTTTGTCTGAAATCTTTTAAAGAAGCAGAGGATTTGACAAGCTCATTTGCTCACACAAAATATGTGTAAAATGAATTGATCCTTCGTGCTTTCACTTAGAATCGCACTTTAAAAAATGAAACCCATCTCTCACTTTGGCTAACTTTTGTTCTTAATCTCTAAAAAAAGAGAGTTCTTTCAAATTAGTGATTAGGAAAGTGTAAAGTGAGACTCTATCCCAAAAAAATAACTAATCAAAAGTAAGTCTTTCTCGTGTGACTATCGACTAGTTAGGGCCAGTGTAGCATGGAAAAGTAAGGGGAAATATGAACGTATTGAAATAACTAGTGCTTGCCTGGATGCTACCTCAGCTGCTGTCGGCTCGCCCTTCGCTTTTGAGGCTTAGGATCTACGGGTTGGTCGAGCTAGCTCTCGCTTCCTAATAACAAATAAAGCTAGTTAGGGGGGAGGGTT
Source organism: Datisca glomerata (assembly GCA_003255025.1). Classification (NCBI taxonomy): domain Eukaryota; kingdom Viridiplantae; phylum Streptophyta; class Magnoliopsida; order Cucurbitales; family Datiscaceae; genus Datisca; species Datisca glomerata. Next base: position 746,312 of record QANY01004257.1, on the reverse strand, counting down.
GACATTAACTAAGGAACCAGACAAAGACAATGATTTAGGGCTTTCAAGGGTTCAAAACCATTCTATAATATAAGGTAAGGTGAGCTTGTTGACTCAATAACTCATTATTCTTAGGCCTTCACAATCAAAGAGTTTCGTTGAAATGTTTATAAACATCGCACGCTTGTTATTTTTTATATAGTTTTTAAAGTATAACTGACTGAAAGCATCCATTCACATCAGGAATAAAGGTTTTTGATGTAGTTAATAAGTTTCTTTGTTGATCAAGTTGGTGTATATATAATAGAGCTTAAGAGAGAGAATCAAAGAGAGAGAATCAATGTTCAATAGTACGCCCGATTCACTAGGTTCTACCACTGCAGGGCCCAATCATACTCAAAAGAAGAGTTTGATCTTGGCTCAGGTGGAACACTAGCTATATGCTTAACACATGCAAGTCGAACATTATTTTCGCGGAATCAAAGCCCTTTAACCCAGGGTCAAGCGTAATGGAAGCAAATAATTTGTGTTAGACGAGTGGGTGAATTCACGGGGATTAAGGGATCTTGGAATAAGTGGGTTCGATTCCAATAGCTCCAATGTGGCAAATTTAGTCGAACATGCCAGATCTTGAAGGGAGAACCAAATGAAAAGACCACTCCACTTGCTTCTTTTTCTTATTCGAATTCTCAAAAAGTGCATTTTGATTTTGATCTTTTTTTGAATGGATGGAAACCGGCTTCCCGGACTTAAGCGAGGTCAAGATGGTTAGGGGTTCAGATGCATCTAGCTCAAACCCTCTGTGGAACCTTGATCTCAATCTACCTCTATAGGAAGAAGTAGAAGTTCCCATTGAGGTGGCTCCCTCCATATCGGAGAGGGACCTAGACCGAAATAGGGCCATTCTTCAGGGCCAAATGCATGAAAAAATCTCTCAAATGGAGAACGTTGTAAGGAGGGTCCTTGAATAAATGGTCGAAGTTGAAATCTCCAACCGGGCTCGCATTTCCACTTCCACGGCCTGGACCAGTAACAGGAGGAGGTCGTCACCAAGTTTGCCTATTGCTATGAGCCGAGAAACTTAGAGAAAAAGCAATAAAAAGATTTTTCTAGGGAAAAGATTTTTGCTCCGTTAACTATCAAGTTAAAGAATATATGAGAAAGAAAGTTTTTGATTTCATTCTAAAAGAATGAAAAAGAGGCTTCTATCAATATTGATCTTTAACTTGATAGTCAAGGTTTCAGAATGGGTGGGATTTTTCATCTTTCTTTTCTTTTCCGGTATGCCGCTCCGCGATCAAGGAGCGAAAGAACCAAGTGGGCTGTGGTGATGTCATAATTTGCACCTATTTGTAACTATTTAGTGATTAGTCCGCTAATTTCTTTGATCCCACCCGATGTTCCTTTTCTATTTGCTTCCAATAGTTCAACCTATCCAGTAAAACTATCGGCCTATGAATGTAGTTTTGATCCTTCCGGTGATGGCAGAAGTCGTTTTGATATAAGATTTTATCTTATTTCCAATTTTTTTATTATCCTTGATCCGTAAGTCACATTTTCCTTTCCTTGGACAATACCTCTTAACAAGATTGATATGTTTGGATCTTGGTTCATGATGGCCTTTTTATTGATTTTGACGATTGGATTTCTCTATGAATGGAAAAGGGGTGCTTCGGATTGGGAGTAATCACTAGTGATAGGGCAAAATAGGGGGGAATGACAAAGGAAAGTGCGATGCCTACATAAAATCTATTGATTCGTTATGGTAGAGAAGAAAAAGGGCGCACGAACTGTACTCGAGCTTCATATCAATGTCCACAGAAGCAAGGATTACACCCACGTGTTTCAACAAGAACACCGAAAAAAAACTAACTCAACTCCACGTAATATAGCCAAAGTACGGTTGAGCAATCAACATGATATATTTGCTCACATTTCAGGCGAAGGTCATAATTCGCAGTAACATTCTATGGTGTTAAAGACGAGGTAGAGTGAAAGATTCATCAGATGTGAAATCCCATTGTATTCGAGGAGTCAAGGAGTTGCTGAGAATTTCGGATCGAAGAAGAGGCAAATCAAAATATGGTATAGAAAAATCCAAATTGATATGAATGGAAGATGCCACTCATACTTGTTTTTCTCGATCAGTCGAGGGGACAATGACAATATTATGCCCCAAAATATAACTATACGAAGCCCTTCCAAACAAGAAGTCACACTTCTTCGGAAGTCACACTTCTTCGGAAGTCACTGAACTTGGAAAGTCAACATAAGATATGAATGATTTGCGCTTGTTGATAATCCAGGGAGGAAAAATCAACTTGCAAGGAACTTGCTCTTGGAGAGTTTAATTATAATTAAATGGCCATTGACAGTGATTTTTTTAAAATTGCAGTCAGCTGGATTTGGTTGACTTTTCTTTTATATACATAGAATGTAGATTATATCCCCACGGACCACGTTGAAGTTGTAATGGAATGTCATGACTCTAAATGTTAACAAAAATAGTAGTCAGTTTGATGGTGACTAAGGAACAATTATTTCATTTTCATTCAAGTTTACAATAATATATGTGATGAATGAAAAATAAAATTAGAAAGATAAAAAATGTAAATTTCAATTATAAGCATGAATTTTGATCTCAAAAGTGACCACCAGGGCCGGCTTAACAAACTTTGGGGTTTCATGCGATGCTTTGAAATAAACATATTGTAATTGGAAAATATTTACTAAACAAACTTAGAAATTAAAAAAAATGATAAATTTTCAATTATAATCATGAATGTGATCCCAACATTTACCACTACGGCCGGGTTAACAAACTCTGGAGTCTTAAGCTAAACTTTCTAGTGGACATTGTAAATTTGAGTATATTTAAAAAAAATTATAATGAAGTAGAGAAAACAAATGCTCCCTCAAATTACTTGGAGCGACCGTCTATATTGTCTTGCTATCAAGTCTGTAGAAATGATGAACCTGTTGGTTCTGATCTTTAAAAGAAAAATGATGAGCTGTAGAAATGATGAACCTTTCTGGTTCTGATCTTTTATTGAAGGAAAAATTATATTTTTTTTACAATGAGGAAGGATATATATATATATATATACAAATGATTCTAACGGTTGCCTATGATCTCCTATGATTTCCAACGGATGCCTACTTAAAGCCTTAAATCGTTTTAACCAGAAATGGTTAGACACCCACTGTGTTTGATGAAAGTCTCTGTTCTGCTTCCCTCTTTTGCCTATGATGAAGATTTTCTTCTGAGACTGCAGCTTTTACTTCTCTTTCTTCAACAAAGCCTGCACTGATAACCACCCCATTATTGTATAGTATTGCTATTTCAACTTCATAAAACGTTAACTTAGGAGACTAAAAATCAAGTAAATTATGTTTTCTTTTTTCCTCCTTAGAGTGCTCCTTTGGGTCATATTTTATATTTGAAGTAAGGAACTTTGATGCTTTAATATTAAGAGCGGAAGGATACTTTGTAAGAATGATTTTGTTGCAAGGTTATTATCAATTTAATTCTCTTTTATTCTATTCCTGTGTTTTTCTTTTGCTCTTGTTTGCTTGTTCTTTTTACTTCCTTTTATATCACTAAATGTAGTAAATTTATGAATTGATGGGGAATTTAGCTAACTGAAACACTAAATTTAGAAAATTTATGGCAAAAAAGGGCTGCAAAGCTAGGGATAAGATATCAACCTCATGATCAACTTGTTTTTAGGAGGAAGAGTTGACTCAACTCTTGAATTAGAAATCATTGAGATTACTAGTTTAAAAAAATCAATAAGATTATTCTAGGTACAACTGTCTCACCTAATTACTTCTTTATTAAAAATTGAATTAAGATAGGGTAATGTATAAACATTTATTCTTTGACAAGGTGATAACCGAGAGACGGAGCCAGCCATGTTATTCTAGTGGGATTTAGTTTAGATTCTTATAACACATTATATAATTTATTCAACTTATATTTAAGAACATTTGGAAAATTAATACAATATAAAAACCTAATTTATAAATTATATGAAGTTGCCCTACATCTCATAGTTTTTAGGTTTATTAAAGTTTTAGGGTTTAGTGATTTTATACCGCTAAGCTCTCAATTTAGCATCATTATGTACCATCAATGAATAATTATATTATAGGCCAGGTGGTTAGTTTCCTTTTTTTTAAGTTATTTTTTAAACATAATTAAAACCTGACAAAAAAAGAGAGATTCAAACAAAAAACAAGAGAGAAGGTTTCCCCCAAATCTTCTCTGATTAAGATCCCTTAAAACGCATCCAAATGGTGCAGACGATAGGATTTCAACTTGCGATGATGTTACTTTACCCAGTTCTTCTCTCCCAAAAAAATTAAAAATCAATGAATATATCTTGGGAAAGTAAACCTCAAACAAAAACAGAGAAACCCATCTTAGGTAGATGGTGTAAAGAAGATTGATACGAGAACAATCTCAAAATATTCATCCCATCACCAATCAGTCTCTCTGTTTATGTAAACTGGAGGTAAAAAAGAGAAGGATTCCGAAAGGGAATATCCAACGTGGGTCGTAATGGGTGAATGAGTAATAGATGACAGTTACTACGCACTGCATGCACCTTTAGAATTAGTTCAGCTGTATTAATGTGTTGTTATATAAGGATAGTCAGTTAATTATTTTAGTTACATTCAGTTTGCATTAGTGTTTACTACTGTTGTGATAATTCTGAATGGAAAACAATTCTTCTCCAAGATTTCCTTTCATATTATTGTTTTCTACATGGTGTCAGAGCTGCAAGAGACAAAACACTCTTAATAATCTTGGTGTTATCCTTCATTTCTTAGGCATGGAAGTATTAAGGACACAAGTTGGTTTTCATCTTTCACAAGCTGGCTACATCTCTAAATTGTTGCAAAGAATAAATATGACTCAACTACACCATTTTATGGTATAACACTCTACAAAAGCACACTTAGGGTACTGCATTTTTTATGTTAACTAGGCCCGATATTACTTATATTGTTAACAAGCTCAGCCAATTTGTTCAAGCTCCTACTGGAAGGCTCATTATATGATGACATTCTTCTCAAGCTAGCTTCATCACTACATATTGAAGCCTATATTGATGCTGATTGGGCTTCAAACTTGAATGATCACAAATCAACATGTGGGTGCGCTATATTTCTGGGCTTCTCTCATCTCCCGGTCCTCCAAGAAGCAACAAGTTATTGCTCGATCTAACAAAAAAAGTGAATACCGTGCCTTATCTAATGCCACTGCTAAAATCATATAGATAACCTCAAGTCTTGAAGAACTGCACATTTCTTCCCCAACTGTTCATGTAATCTGGTTTGACAATATTAGTGACATGTCTCTAGCTGTAAGTCCTATTCTTCATGAACGCACAAACATCTTGAAGTTGATCTTCATTTTCTTCAGAAAAAATTCTTAGCAAAACACTAGGCATTCGCTTTGTACCTTCTCATGATCAGACAATAGGTGCACTTACAAAGGTTGTTCCTGAATCATGTTTTAGCCTCATCAAAAGCAAGCTTCAAGTGGCACTCACCCCCTTTCCTTTGAGGAAGAGATGATAAGGGTATTAAGCCAGTGGGTTTAGTAATGTAGTTAGCCATACACTTGATGTAGTGATCACATTGGTTAGATTGTTGTTTAAAGTCAGTCGATTAATTAGTTAGCTTATTGTTGACCGAGCTTGTTAGATTGGTTAATATTGTTTCAACTACTCCTGGTTGTGTACATATGTAATTATAGTCTAAGAGCTAATTAATGAGAATTGCATTTCTTCAAACTTATTATCTTCTTTCCTTCTTCTTTCTCTCTTATGTTTGTCATTGTTCTCTAAAACTCAATTGAACATATGCAATCTGGTTTCTATCAGATTGTTGTAAATGAAAAAGGGGAGGTCACTGCCATAAAGTGAACCAAAGTACCAATTTTAAATCTCACATGATCAAGCATTGGTAACACTTATCAATGCACCCTCTAATTCTTCCTCGTCTTTATCTTATGGTGTAGGCTAAATAGATGTATAGTAAAAAACATACATTTTCTTCTTTTGAATACCATCTACGAATTATCGCAACAAAACTCTCTTTTAGAATAGTATCATTCCAATGTTCTAGGTCCTCTTCCACCATTTCATATCTCCCCATATATTCATTCTTTATTTTGTTATTCTCATTCTTCCATCTTGCATTTAAGGATATCAAAACATATGGGTATCACCGCCACTTTGACACACCCACCTCCTCGGACATATACGGAGAACTAGAGGAAGGGAAGACTGACTTCTTATCGCGTGAGGTAGGAGGCGCGACAACCTTCTCTGCAACAGGGGGATCCTCAACAGCAACGGGGGCGGGGAGATCAGCGACGAGGGTAGGGAGATCAGGGATGAGGGGAGTAACATCCCCTGAAGTGGCACTTGATGAGCTGGCGTTCCCTGCCTTTTGGCGCTTGCCCTCGCCAGGTACCCCCACAAGTTACTCCTTAGACGCTTCAACATCTCAAGCTTGTTGTACGTGAAATAGAAAGTAGCATCTTGTTCTTCTGCCTCCTTCTGTGCAACTTCCCGTGAAGCCTCACGTCCTCTTTCTTCCTGAGTAGACCCCTCTTCTTCTCGCTTTGATTTTGAAGATTTAGAAGAGCTTGACCAAACCACTTGACAGAAGGCGGGACTAGGGATTGCAACAGGCTCGGCAATCAGAACGAGCACGACCGTAACTTCGATCTCTTTCCTTGGGTCAAGAAGATCTCTCCAGACCCGCTCTGGACAATTATAGATGACAAAGAATCGCGCGACTACTTCTTTCAGGGTAAAAGATCCCTTGTTCAAATTCTTGTCTGCACAAAACAAAAAAGAGGTTAGTATTTAGAAATTATAAACGTAACAAGTAAAACAACAAAACAGAAGCGAAAATCAAAAGAAATGGGAGCTCTGGCCACTTACTAAACTCTCTCCAGATCCAAGGAACTACCCAGATGCCGTCGCCACCCCAGTTTCCACCTACAAGAAGTGTACCCTCCTCCAGCCTTTATCCTTACTAAGGAGATCAGTGACTAGTCCTCATCGCTCCTCACTCACACTGGGAGCTTAATAATAGGACAGCCCGTGCCTTTTCATAGTATACATAGCGCAGATTTCATCTACCCCTATATTTAAATTATGCCTCCTATCGAGGGTTTCAATCTCTAAAAGAACCATATAAGTGCTAGGGGTATATTGGGAAGGGGCGAGATTGAAAGTACTAAAAATTCTTAGAAAAGATGAGAGAAATGAAGTTTTAAACCTAATGCTACGTACATTGGGGCTAGAGAAAATTGGTAAGGAGGATTACATGGGAAAGATTTAGGAATCCTTCCCCGAAACCACAGAATACATCTGGCGGGAAGACGTCCCTGTGAAGGGCAAGGAAGCGGTTGAATTCTTTTTTATTTCTGACTAAGGGAACGGTGACCTTAAATGGATGTTTGTCTATTGCCACCATGAAAGGAGATGCGAAACAGAAAAACAAGAAGAAAAGATATAACGAAGACGAATGAGGGAAGAAGGGAAACTTACAGAATATAGGAATGAGCGTGAAAAGAAAAGAATGAGGGAAACCAATGTGATATAGGCCACATATGTGAAAACCAAGTTCAAAACGTTTAATGGATTTGAAAGTGACAAGACACCAGTTCTGAAAAATGGAAGTGCAAGCGACGAGCGCATAGGGAAGAGATACAATGAAATGATTATTGTCAGCCTACCTAAAAATGGGCAAGCCAATGACAACACGACAACTAGAGAAAAGAAAACCCACTGGACGGAAATACGCATAATGCAAGAACTATAAAATGAAACGACGCGCATGGGGAATGAAAAATAAGACCCATGGCGATGAGATAAAGACGATATAAAGAAAGAATGAAATTTCTGAGGAGCATGTCAGCAACCCTAGAAATGAGGCAATGATGATTGTCACTCTCCCAAAATTGGACGCTTGTTAAAAGCATTCATTGTACATCGACGAGCATCACCGAAGAGTAATGAGGGCAAATGAATAGGTAAAAAATACCCACTGCCACGTGGATAAAGGGGACCCACCCATGGCTCGTGAAAAGTGGCAGAACAGCAGAACCGAGTTATGGGATGAAGTCTCGAGAGACTCATGAATAGATGATCATCGCCTCAAGAATGGGAAATCATCACCTCAAGAATGAGGAATCATCACCTCAAGAATAGGGCATCATCACTTCAAGAATGGGAATCGTCACCTCAAGAACGAGAAATCATCACCTCATGAAAGGGAGATCATCACTTCAAGAATGGAGGATCATCACTTCAAGAACGAGAAAGAATATCAGAGCGGGAAAAAGGGGTTCGGACCGACAACCAAGTGGCCGTAATTAATTGGGTAAGCTGAATGATCCGGACAAGACAGATTGGCAGGACACCAAGTGGTTGTGACTGATTGGCTCAGAACCACTAGAAATCATCAAGTGACTGTGATTGATTGGAGGTTGAGCAAGATAGATGGGAAACGAGAAAGGGAAAGGAACTCGTACCGAGCAGAAAGAATCTCCCCGAACAAATGTAATCCCTAGGCATAATGAGTATCTCTTTTATATTAATTATTCTAATCAAACCCATACAATTTGGGAAGCCTATGTAAGGCCAATGTATTAAATGAAAGGATTGACATTCAATACAATTCAGGTAATATGACATATAACATTTACTCATTGTAATTTCAGACTCCTACAATCTCCCTTTATTTCATTAATACTCACGTAAGTTTACTTTTACCAATACTTTCCCATTTAATCTTTAATTAACGAAAAAAATCATTTACAATCATATTACAAATTATCGTTTTCAGGTGATACTCTAACCTCCTTCTAATTGAAAACGTTTTTTGGCAAATCTTTTTTTGACTTATCTGTAATAGTGTTGGAAGTTTAATTATTTATAATTCTAATTCTGATTTCACTTGACATTGTAACCCATTAAATGTAATTGGCTATGCATCAATCACTTCTTGCTGAAATGTGTAACATTAACTAATCAAAGAGTAATTTGAATTGGATTAGTTGGGTTAACACGAATCCTACGAAAGCACATAATATTTTCTAGTGCCCGAGTCACTATATTTCCCAGTAGCCTTGTAATTTGTATTTGGTCGCGAAAAAAAGTGAAAAATATTTTGACCAATTTTAAATAAAAATTATAAAATAATTATCTACATTACGTTACTTTGCTCTCCTTCTATACATATATATAGTTGGAAGCTATCACTGCTGTATTTCATAGAGAAATTTCCTCTTAAATTGCTTTTTTTTAAATAGCAATGGCTTATATAGCAATTTCTTTTCATTTAGTAGTCGTCTTGACCTTAACAGGTGAGTTTTATTATCTTTTTGTTTGTCTAAATTATCGTAATTTGATTTGAATTATATAGTTAAGGAAACAAGCTTGTTTTATCGTTATATTTTCACCATAAGAGTTTTCTTAAACAAAAAAGACTAGAAATACAGATAATAATGTAATAAAAAACGCATAGACGTTTTCAGAAACTATCATCTATAGTATATATAAATGGGGTTAAACCAAGAGAAATATATTTGAACAAAAGTTTTCTTCACTATTAGTATAGAATTTCAAATAAATAAGTATATATTGATATTCTCTACCTCAACCACATTTACCATTTCAATTATTGAAAATATATGAGTTAGGGGTGTTCATGGTTTGGTTCGGTCAATTTTTTGATGAAAACCGAACCGAACCGAAACTTTAGTTCGGCGACAAAACCGAACTGAGCCGAACCATGAATACTACAAGAGTCGAATGAAACCATGAGTTTCAATTCGGTTCTTTGGCTCGATATTACTAATTAAAAATAAGTTTTAAATGATATTATTGAAAAAATAAATTTAAATTTAAATTTTTACTTCGGTTCGGTTTAGTTTTATAAGAAATTATATATAAATTTAAAGTTTCGGTTAAGTTCAGTTCGAAAACTACCAAAAAATTGAATCGAACCGAAACTTCAGTTCGACGATTTTCCTAGACCGAATATACACATAAAGAACAGACCGAACCGACTATTTTTGGTTCGGCCGGTTCAGTTTGGTTTTGAATACCCCTAATATGAGTTGTGAATTATTAAGATACGTATTAGTTTAGAATGAGAAATTACGTAAAAGAATTATATAATGGCTTTTATTTGCACTGTGTGTGTTCCATAATATATTTGATATTCTTTTAAGATTTATTGTATAGTTGATCTTAAAGTTTACCCAATAACATTAGTTTCATATTATATTTTTATGAATACACATCACATGGTACATTTATATTTTATTTAATTATCATAAATCTTAATTTTTATTTTAATAAAATCACTCTATTAAAATAAAGTATTTTATTCATTATATTTTCCTAATAACAATATTTTATTCTTTCATTATCTTAATTATTCAATATTTTATTTGAATAAAATCGCTCTATTGTGAGTTTATATGAAATGTGAATTTTAACAATTACACGCTTCATTTTCTACTGATTGTACCTATAATTCAATATATATATTACTTTGTAGGTCATAGATAAATATACATATAAAATTTATATAAACCGTACAATGCACGGATATTATCTAGTAAATTTTACATGGTTCTAAAAGACAATCAATTTTCAATAATATATCGTGACAATAGACAAAAAAAATTGTATTGGAGATTATGACTCAATACATTAATCATATTTCTGAGTGTTTTAAATTTTACTGAGAGATTTTAATAAATAAATTAAAATTAATTTCATTAAGCTAGTTCGATATAAATTTAGCTTACTTAAATTGTCCAAATATTTGTTAGCCTTCAATGTCCACAAGTTTTCTTTTTCTTGATGAGAAAACACATAAAACAAATATGTTCGCGAAAATTTATTTTCAGAAAATTATTCGGTCAACTAATTACTGATAAAAGTATTAAATCATTGAATACAAAACACAAAAGAAAAATTCTATTACTTATTGTCCAAAAACAATTTTCCAATATTGTGTTTAAACAGATCAAACAAACATTAGAATAATAGTTTTTGGAAATAAAACCTGAATATTATTTTTTTTATTGCTATATTGAAATGTTAAAATTCTATTTTTTTTTTACGGAAGGTGCAAATGCTTATTCAATCGGAGTGTGCTACGGATTACTCGGGGATAACTTGCTACCACCAAAAGAAGTAGTTTCTTTGTACAAATCGCATCGTATAAGAAATATGAGACTTTACGAACCAAATTATTCAATCTTTCATGCCCTTTTCGATTCTGAAATTCAAGTCTTAGTCGGAATAAACGATAGTAGGCATATTAAATCAATTGCTGTCTCCTACCACAATGCACAAAAATGGGTTAGTAACCACATCAAATGTTATTGGCCTAACGTCACCTTTCGATACATAGCTGTTGGAAATGAAGCCATCCCAGGACCAGATGCTCATTATGTGTACTCAGCGATTAAGAACTTGCACAAGGCATTGAGAAATGCAGGTCTTTTAGAATACATCAAAGTGTCTACTGTTGTAGGGAGATTTGTGCTCGATGTTACTTTTCCACCCTCAGCCGCATCGTTCTCTAACGATACAATCGAGTATATGAAACCTATTATTCGTTTGTTAGCGATTAATGACGCTCCGTTGTTTGCCAACATTTATCCATATCTTAGCTATTCTGTTTTTCCTGACTGTGAACGCTTGACATTAAACTACGCGGTATTCCGTTCTAATCGGATTTTTTTACAAGATGGTGATTTCGAATACCGAAACTTGTTTGATGAAATGTTGGATGGATATTATGTAGCATTGGAAAAGGTAGGAGCTCCCAAACTTCGAATTGTAGTCTCGGAAACAGGATGGCCTGTGTATAAAGATCAATATTATGGTACTATTTCGGCACAATTAGTTGCGCAATGGTACAACTCAAACTTAATAAAACATATTTTATCAGTTGAAGGAACTCCAAGGAGAACTGGATCAATTGAAATTTACTTGTATGCAATGTTCCATGAGAATAGAAAACCCGGTCCGAATACTACATACTGGGGATTGTTTAACCCCAAGAGTAAGCAACCAATTTATCCTATCCAGTTTGAATGACAGATTTTATACATAGTTATATATACTATATATCACCAGTTATTATGTTTTGTTTATTTATTTAATTAGACTTCCATGCTCCTTGGATTGTTTATTCATTTCGAAGATGGTAATATATAGCTAGGTCTATTGTTAATAATTTAATTACTAATACTTAGTTAATTAAGAAGCTGGCAGTTTAAGTCAGTTAATCGAATAACTTATTCAGATTCCAAGTCTGTTAGAATGTGTTGTGTCATTATTATGTGTAAAATACTCTCTTTTTTATCTGTAATTTATCCAAGTCTTTTTTTATCTCTTCTTAGTAATTCTTATCTAAGTTATAATATGATATCAACACTTTGAGATTTTTTTAAGGTCTTCGTGCTCTTTATTATTCTTTGTCATAACATGCCTGCAATGCGGAGCAAAGATTGAAAAGTAAATATGAAGTCGTCACTAATCATTTCAGGCATGATTAGTCTTCCAATTAAAAAGATTATTTTGATCTATGAAAACTCAAACTTAATCCGTGAGTCATTTATGTGTGATGAATGTTTGGCACCCTACAACACATATTATAAAAATAGTTATTAAATTTAATCAAAATGCTATTCAAATTATCTTAGAAAAATGAAAGAATAAAAAAGTGAATGAAATATATTTTTTGAATGTCTCATTAGATATATCTTGTATAAAAAATGAAACAAAATAGATATCATTTAACGGGTGGTAAAAAAATCATTAAAAATAATTTATTTATTTTTTTTATAAAAAATAAAACGTTATTAGAGTTATTCTCGGTATCCCAAAAATAACAGCTCACCTCAATAGTTCAAGAATATTAGTACCCAAAAATCTCAAACTCCGTCGTTGGAAAATTTTTTTAAACAAAAACTGAGTATTGAAATTAACAAGATTTAAATCTAATTGTTAAAATTATAACACCTCACCTCAATAGTTCAAGAATATTAGTATCCAAAAATCTCAAACTTCTATCGTTGGGAAATTTTTTAAACAAAAATTGAGTATTGAAATTAACAAGATTTAAATCTAATTGTTAAAATTATAACTTACGCATATACATAATGCTATAATTATAGTAGATTAAATATGAATCACATTATAAACATATAGCAAGACGATTTTTCTACATAAATAAATAAAGGTAAAGAAAAAGATATATCAACTATGAAGAAAATAAAATTCGTCACTTGATAAACCATCTGGTCAAGAAGAACTCTCTCGACCCTTCTCTCTCTCGCATTCAAAAACCCAAGCCGCCCATTTTTGCCAGTCACCTGTCACGGGGAGAGCTCATTGGCTCTCCATGTGGTTCTCTTTAACCTTTCTTCCTTGTTTCTTCTCCCCCCTTCTTTGTATTTTTACTTCTTTTCCTCCACTCTCTGTCTTCTCTATGTTTTTCATCCCCTCTACGCCCCTCTGTGCTTCCCTCTCATCCCTTTTCTCTCCCCTCTTTGCTTTCCTTTCATCCTCATTCCCTCCCTTCCATTTTGTTTCTCGTTATCCTTTGGGTCTGTCCGCTTCTTTAGACGGGGGTCTTCCATTTTAAAATTTTTTGTGTCTATCGGTTGTGTAGACTTTGATCGATCAAATCTTTATTTCTGTGATAGTTTTCTCTCTTCAAATCTGATTTTTGTGAAGCTTGAAATGTCTATTTTGCATCGATCACAGCCGGATTCCCAGATTTGATCGAGATTGTTTTATTCTTCTTGTAGATATATTTTTGTAGTATTAGTTGGTCGAGCCAGATGTGGATAGTGGAGGATTTGTACAACAAGCCAATTGTGCTCTATATTTGTAGATTATTCACGCACATGATTCCCTTCTTAGACTTTAATGGATTTTTACAGATCTTATCTAATACAAGTATTAGTGTATCTATATTTAAATCGATGATTTGATTTATTGTGAAATGACAAGAATAAAGAAACAGTATAAAGTAAAAAAAACACATAAAGCATGTATAAGATAAAAAATATGCAAGACAAAAAATAGAATAACAAAGAAAGAAAAAACAAAAACTAAACAAAAATTGGCCGCAGCTCACTTGGGGAGGGGAACAAAATCTGAACCTCTCTCCAAATCTGTTTTTTTTTAAATTAATTTTTGGCAAAACTATGCCATTTTAATTTTGATTATATATTTCAAAGTTATCATTATGTTTTTTTTATTTTTATTCTTTAACAAGCACGAAGAAAAATATGGACGGTAATTAGTTAAACTGAGTCTTACAAATAGACAATAATATTAGATCCCAATGGAAAAATTAACTAGTAAATGTATTAAAAATCCTATATTCAAATTTCAATATTTACATATTTTTTGTCAATATAGATGCTTAGCTCTATGTATGGTACTATGTATTTTTTATGCATGATAGACTTTGTAGATGAGTTTTCTTGTATAGTATGTACACTTTTAACTCACTAATTAGGTTGATTACACACCCTCAAAAATTTTATCCTCAGTCTCATTAATTGGGTTGGATTGACGACAAAATATATCTCACATGTCAAAATTTTAAGTTAAAAAAAATAAAATCATGAATATATTAAAATATAACTCAAGATTAGAAGTACAAAAATGAAGAAAGAAGACAAATACTTCTATATAATTTTTAGAAAAGAAGAGAAAAAATACACAACAACAGCATAAATGTGAAAATATGAACAACAATGAACAATACTTCTATTTTTAATTGAAGTCAAATAAATTTAAAATACCTTAAGAGTTTAAATGAAAGAAAAATGAAGAGTGATGAATGATATTTCTTTCTCTTCTTCTTTTCTCTTAAAAACAACTTACTCTATTTCTCTCACTTTCTCTCTTTCTCTCTCCAAAAAACCTATTCTATTTCTCTCTTTCTCTGTCTAAAAGGCCACATCTTCAAGTGAATACACACTCCCTTTTATAGGTAAATTTATGGTGCTTTTAGTTTTTAGTTGAGATATTCCTTTTTTTATTATTTTAGTCTTTGAGCTTTTTTTTTTATTTTTTAGTCATTGAGTTCTCTTTTTAAATCTTAGGTATAGCTTTAGGCTAGTTATAGGAATTTTCCCAACCCCCAATGTCACAACAATAAGTGTCGCGCCACAATAAGAATCTCTCTACGCCAAGAAAGGAGCGAAACCGACCTCGACTGGTCGACCCCTATGGAGCTCGGGAAGCACCAAACTCAAGCTTATAGAAAAATATGAATAAGAGCGCAAGAAAAGTTCCATCGACCTTAAGCGCAAAGTCATCATTACCCGTCGAAGGTGATGACCAAGGTGGCACTCACTCCTAAGCCCGAGCGCTCAACCGGTCTAATCATTGTGATAGAATAACAGGATAGCCTCTGTCCGGTCATCCCTTAGGCACATCAACATTTAATATCCATCAGTTTTAAGTCAAAAGTCACCTCCTTTCAATCCAATCAATGCTAGGAAAGACAGATTTCGTGACTCACAAAGGCTTTTTCAACACACTACCAACTACCTCGAGGACTCGGGTATAAATACTTCTCTAATCGTCAAAAGAGGTATGCATTCTCTCCCCTACAAAAACTATGCCAAAATATCAAAAAATGACTAACTTAGACATCTGAGACCCTTAGGAGGGGAAACCACCCCCGGTTCCTCGCCTTTAGGGTTCATTGTCTATGTTTTAAAGACATTGAGGCTGTGAGGAGCTCCAGTCAAGAAAAAGAGTACGCTCACCATAAAGAGGAAAGAACTCACATAACGTCACTCTGGCAGACTCCCTCGGTTAGGAAGACCCCCACACCTATATTGTGGTAGTTTTTGACTAAAACAGTTGGCGTCGTCTGTGAGAAAGAAGAAGAAAAATAAAGGCGCCAGGTAGCGAACGAAGGAGAAGGCCCCTCTGGGGGTAGTATATGAGTAACATTAGAAAGTGGAGGAAAGTATCAATGGACCACCCTCCATTTGATTTCTTAGTGCCCTTTTTTGGCCACCAATAATTTTGCAAAACTTCAGTACATGCGAAGAAAGACCACGCTACACAGGTAAACGAGCCTGGAAACATCCCTAGGTGAAATATAGATCCCCGCACCAATCTCCCACTGTGGGTGCAATGTGAATCTGGGTTAGCCAGCTCCTAGCTCATGCGTTCCACCTTGGGGAAAATGGAGGGATGATAGGCCTCGCAGAAATTGATATACGGGCCAGCATGCCAAGCCTAATTTGGACCCCTGGTTAAGAAACGGATATGATCAAGATTTTTTAGACTAGCCTCCAAGGGGACCAGACTCCTAACACTGGGGGCATGCCTACTGCCCCCCCCCCCCAAACACCTCTAAACGAGACAAATGAGTCAATGGAGAGGAAGGATCTGGTAAATGGTCAACTGCTCGGAAGACGATCTGAAGAAGGACTCGAGAGACCAGGGTGATCAAGCTTTCTCCTGCCAGAATAGTTGGAGAGGAAGGATTAGGACAAACCCATACCTCTCCGCGAGCAAAATACGGAACTCGGAAGGTCCTACCATTGATGCGAAGATGCATCCCAGAGGGAAGAATGTACCAAGCCCGGCAAGGGATGGAACGAGAGCTCGAGAAATGAGGATCCCGACTTCCTTTAGAGGTATATGCAACAGACGCCCACTAGATCATGGAACTAATTCGAATTCCAAGATGCTTCTGTAGCAATGGAAGCACCAAGACAAAAAACGTGTGAATTTAATAAATGCACATAAATTGCATAGGATTTATTTTGGGAACAGGTTTCTTTGTTAGAACGATCAACACCCAAGAGTAACAAACGAAAAAGATTGTACACTCGACCACATTTATCGAATAAAAAGAAGCAAGCAAATTTTCTAAGACGTAAGAAGGAAGATCAAAAAGTGATGATTGGTAAGGTGCTCCAGCCCACCAGTCTGGATTAAACAAAAAGTGATGATTGATGAGGTCTTTCAGTCCAGGAGTCAGGATTAAACAAAAAGTGATCACTAGTGAGGTGCTCCAGCCCACCAGTCAGGGTTAAATAAAAAGTGATGACTGGTGAGGTGCTCTAGCCCACCAGTTGGGATTAAATAAAAGGTGATGACTAGTGAGATGCTTTATAACCCACCAATCAGGATTAAACAAAAAGTAATGACTGGTGAAGTGCTCTAGCTCACCAATCGGGATTAAACAAGAAGTGACGTCTGTCAAGCACTCATGCTCGTAGACGGGATCAAGGATCTAGCTAGAGCAAACATGCATGGTTAGATATCGACAAGTGATGTTTGTCGAGGACTCATACTCGCAGACGGGATAAAGGATCTAGCCATAGCAAACACGCCTTGCTAGATATCGACAAGTGATGCCTTCCGAGTACTCATGCTTGTAAACGGGATTAAGGACCTAGTCAGAGCAGACACGACTACCTATATATCGACAAGTGACATCCGTCGAGCACCTCAGCTCACAAACGGAGTCAAGGGTCTAGCCAAGGCAGGCGTGTCTGACTAGACAACCAGGAAAGTAATAGTTGTCAGGCAGCCATGTCCGTCCAACCAAGTTAAAGAAAAGTATTAGCGAAGGCAATCTCGACACTGGGAGTAAGGATATCTGCTGAGCATTATGGTTCAGAATAAGGTCATCTGATGAGCACTTCAGCTCAAGGATTTATCCAAAACAAGGACACATAGATAGGTAATCAAGGGAAGTCCATGTGGCCCAAAATTAAGGAAATTTAATATGATTCGCCAACCCCGGAAAAAGCTCACGTAGAAGGAATCATGCTAGACTAAATGATAAAGGGAAACCCCCCCCCCCCCAATGTGAGCGCAAGGTTTGCCGGACCAGACCTCCGAGATAAGAGTAGGAAAGGCTTCTTAAAGGTTGGATATGTCTTTAGGACCCCCAACCTACAGAAGGGGCAATCCGTTGGACAAAATCAAGTCCACCAAAAAGGGATCAAGGCCCTTGAGCCCCACTCCAGCTCAAGGTCGTAAATAATCATGCGGCTCGAGTCAATAAAAAGTAAGGTTACAATGCTCGTCATAAATAAATCCAAAATGACCACATGGATCAGGATTAAGGCCTCATCAAGACCAGATTAAAGATCTACTACCGAAAAAGAACATTTACTCAAGGCATGCTCGCGACATAAAATAGGTAGAAGCTGAAATGAATAAAATAGCCAAAAGAAAAGTTTATTTTTATTAATAAAACGACAGGTACAAATAAAGATACAAAAGTCTCCACTGTTAAGAAGACGGCCCCTCTAAGGTAACTCTAAAGCCCTTCTTCTGGAGAAGGAAAACCATCCCCCCATCTAGGGCAGGATCTCCAACAATTTTCTTGAACTCGTTTGAGATCTCGAGGACTTCATTTGCCCTGATCTTTGGGACTCAATCTCTCCAACTTAAGGAGAAAGAAGGAAACCCCACATTTGGGTCCAGAATGCTCTTGGTAGACGTGATTGTGAAGGCTGTGCTTGGCCTACTTCTGGTGCATCAACCCACTCCAATGGCTAGTGAAGTAAGTTGGTGAAAGATCAAAAGGGATGGCGGCACAGGAGGAGTGAGATAGGTTGTGGCTGGTCAAGGTGCTTCATCGGATTACAGGCCCTTGTTAAGGGTAGAATCTTTATCACCAGGTGGTGGGCAACCAACATGAATCAAGGATTCGCCGAACAGGCTTATCGACGGTAGAAAATTGTCATCAATGACTTCGAGACACGACATTTAAAAGGTGATGGGAAAGGAAGTGACAGTCATGAAAAAAATGAGGATTCTGAAGGAGAACCTCCAGAATGAAAGAAGCCCCCGGCAGGGGGAATATTAGCGTTCTTCCAAATGAATTAAGGGGAAGGACAAAGGTGAATAGAGATTTTAACTTTGTCGAGAAGGCAAGGGTGAGGAAAATGAAAACCAAGATCGCCCATTTATAGGCTTTAAAGGGGGAACCACTCATTTAGTAGGCATACAAAAAAGGAAAGAAAAGAGGAGAGAGGTCGTAATGACAATTGTTGGGTCCACCCCACAATCAATGAATGGTCGTTTCCCGGACCAATGAGAAGATTTCGGAAGATCAAACGACAGAATGATACGACGCAACATACTGAGGGGGTTAGGATCCACGAAATAGCAATACTCACCCCTCCCCACGTGGACCCACTCGCCATTAATACAGCCACTCCCTAAAAGGTTAATGATCTCGAAACACGAATAAACTTGAAACACAAGCGTGAGTTACCCAGATCAGGTGAAGTTTATCACACCCAAGTAGCTCAGATGCAGAGCTCGAGTCAATGAAATCTTCGGACCTGGATATCAGAAGCTACCCAAGTCTTTGATTGGGTCAACTGTTATAGGCATTTTTCTAACCCCCAATGACACAACGACACGTGTCG
>QANY01004257.1:679520-724880 GCA_003255025.1 Datisca glomerata | reverse complement strand
TTTTTCATATATTAGTTAACTGAAACTGATTTTCTGATTCATCATCTTGAAGCTGATATTACAATGTTATTATATACTTAAACTCCTAACTATTGGCTTGATTGGTTGCTGATATATATATATATATATATATATAAAAGCTAAAACTTAGATAACATTTTGGATGATAATGTTCTTATTAATATTTTAAATTATCTTACTTGCTTGTCAAATAATATTGTAGGTCTCACATGTTTCATATTAAAATTACTTAAGATTCATCATCATTAAAACGAAAAACATTTTTATCTTTCATATTATTTCTTACATTATTATAATAATTATTCATTATTTATTGTATGTACACAAAATAATAAAAATTATCTCTAATACTCTTTTGGTTCCCCTTTTAAAGTTTCTACACTTACACTCACTACACTTTCACTCACTGCATTTATATTTTTACAGATTTTACCTTACTTTTGAAATGCTTGTAGTTAAATTATAATATATTTTCTATTCCAATGATTTATGTCCTAACACTTTAGAAAGTCAAGATTCATTACTAACCACTAATTTAATTCACTAGACTAAGTTTCACCGGTTAAGAAACTTTATGTTCATAATTAAAATCTTAGTCAGAGAATATAAAAAAATATTTTTCTTAAAATCATTTAATGAATAATTTGAAATATATTAAATAGTTACTTAGGTCTAAAATTTATAGACGATTTATATAAGCACGTGCAATGCACGTGATGAAAGACTATATCCTATATTAAAAAGAGTTTAAAGAGAAGAAATTTTTTATTCTCATTTTATCATTTAAAGTCTATTAAAATATAACACGAATTAGGTATTTCACCTACTTTCTCATTTAATTCATTTGAAAATATTTTATTTTTATCCAATATTAATTTATTTATAGTTAGTGAAAATAAAATATCTTAATGATTGTATGTAATTAGAGCGTGAATATCTGTAGATTGATTTTAAAATTTTTTTTATAACTAATATTTAATTATAAATCAATAAAGATTTGTCGATTATAAATTTATAGATTAAATATTCTGTAATATTTACATTATTAGAATATGAAAATTCATATTCATGAATTTATAGAAATATATTAATAAATTTTGAATAGGACAAACTGTCACTTACATGATACAATTATTTCTTAAAAATATGAATTGATAAAGTAAAATTATTTTCTATCATATTCAAATAGCACTAAAAATTTAATAGTATAAATAAGCTATTACTTACCATTTCAAATTTATTTTGGATGTAGAATATTTTTATAGATAATGGTGTATTTATTTCAATATTAATATTAATTTAAAATTATATATATTTTAAATTAATTGAATACGTGCGAAACATGTACATGTCAGACTAGCATATGATAAAAGAATGGAAAACTCTACTGAAACCCCTTGACTTTCTTCAAATGACACTCACTCCATCTAGGTTTGAAAATACCACTCACACCCCTTAGGTTTTTAAATAATGACACTCCCAGTCTTATGTAAATGATATGAAATTACCCACACACCCCCAATTATCATCCCCATTTTGAAAACCCTAGGACTCCTACCCGTGAGCTTCTCCTTCCTCCTTACTCAACCCCACAGCACAACAAAATGACCCTTCTCCTTCCTCCACTCCACAGGCCGTGAACCATCATTTCCCCACCCTCCATCATAAACGATTTCAATTATTCCTCCCTAATCCGTATAAAATAACTTACTACAAATAAGCTAGATGTTGTTTGGATACTGATATAAATGTTAAATCAACGAACAGAGATGACAAAAATTCACCACAAATAGGACTTAGAATACTAAAATCAGAATTTTACATACTAAAACCCCTTCTCCTAAAAATAGAAGGTCATTCAGCAAACACAGAACAACTCGCAATAATTGATAACTTGCCCGAACCAAATCCTTTTCTTCTCAGTCATTTGACAGTTAATACAAACATAAGAACATAAGAAATGCAAAAGAAAATCGCATCCGTTAACAAAAGAAGAAATTAAGCTAATACAAACATATTAAATCTTTCTTGCCTTGTCTCTGTACTAAAACATTAACAACAAAACTCAGTCAATATCAACCCAGAAAAGGGGGATGTGGGGCAAGAACCGATCGCAGAACAGATCGTAGAAAGAGGTAATAACAGATCGCAGAAAAGGGGAAAATCGCACAGAACCGAGCTCCACCACCCGCGAGCAGCACCGAGCACCACCACCGCGCGCGGCACCGAGATCCACCACCGGCGAACAAGAAGATCTGATTTTCTAGTTTTGATGGTTCTCAGGTTAGGGGGTTAGGGCTTGTTGCGGGAGAAAGGGGTGAAAATGAAAGTAAAATATTTTAATCAAAGGGTAAAAGTTAAAAGTAGAATTTGGCTTTGACTGAGGGGTGTAATTCTCTTTTATTACTATTTTAATAGAAAATTTAATAAAGGAGTGTGAGTGTATTTATTAAAAAACTGTTTGATCGTAAGTGATATTTCTGAACCCATACAGTCTATCATTTAAAAAGGTGTCAGTAAAATTTTCTCATGAAAAAATGTTAAAAAATTGAGTATTTTGTACACGATTTTCATTGGTTAAATTTAGATAAATTTTTAGGTAGGACTCATTAAATAAAAGTGTAAGGTCATTAAATAAAATTGAGTATTGGTTTTGGGATGGATGGAAAATTATCACTCAAAATGAGCTAAATGAGAATGAAAAAATATGAGAGAATTGTAGAAATCTCACATTGGAAAGAAAGGAAATGTTGAAATAGTATATATTGAGATGTTGATAAGGCTAGAGACTCTCTCTATATGGACCATCTCTAAAGGAGTCAATGGACTGTGTTTTGTTCCAGATTTATTTTTCATACTCATAGGAAGCCAAAAAAATCATTTAATATGGAATATTCTTATAAATTAAGGTCCAAAACGTTTTCTACTTTTGCAAATTAAATAAAAAACATTTTGGACTTAATTTTTTTGATTAAATGACCTTTTAATAGGTTAAATATCATTTATTACATACACCTAATGAGTAGTATAAAATGAGGTATTCCCCTCCTCATTTTACACCCAAAAAAAGCTTTCAAGCTCTCTTTCACTCTCAACATTTGTTCTTCACATTTTTACTTATTTTTCTTCAAGTTTTCTTGGTTCGGTCCAATTCAGTTTTTGGCTCGGTCTGGTTCAGTTTCAGTTCAGTTTATTTCTGATTCCATCGATGGTTTCACTTTTCTAATCAATTCTTAGTTTTGTCTCGTTACTCTGGTGGTAAAATTCTAACAAGTCAATTCGATCAAGGTAGTGAAGTTAGGTGCTCTACTGAAACCATCGAAGGGAATATGACTACTGAAACCAACAACAATGTTACAACGAACCATGCTGGTGAAAATCAAGGGTTGAACCCTAGTGTTGGGCCTTAAATGGCAAATCTGGGTGTGCAGAACCCTTTTGTGACCCATGTAGCCCATATGGCACCAATGCCTATTTCTCATGGAAATTTAACGGTCTAGATTTTAAAAGGTGGTAGTAAAAGATGCTCTTCTACCCGGCAATGCTAAATTTGGCAAAACGCTTGACTGAATAAGCTCCTAATCTCAATGATGAGCAGGATTTCCAAACGATCAGTGCTATTGATGCTTGAAAACATTTTGATTATTTATGTAGAAATTACATAATGAATGGTATTGTTGATTCTTTGTATGATGTTTATTCTTATAAGAAAACAGCAAAGGAGCTATGGAAAATCTCTTGAACGAAAGTATAAGACTGAGGATACAGACGTTAAGAAATTTATCGTCGCCCGCTTTCTAGAGTTTAAAATGGGGGATTCCAAAATGGTAGTAAATCAAGTGCAAGAACTTCAAATTATCCTGCACGAGATTCATGCTGAGGGAATGATGTTGAGTGAATCATTTCAAATGGCTTGTATTATTGAGAACTTGCCTTATGGATGGAAGGATTTCAAGAATTATCTGAAGCAGAAACAAAAGGAAATGAGTATCAAGGATTTAATTATTTGGCTTTGAATCGAAGAAGATAATGGGCTATCTGAAAGAAGAGGGTCAAACTATGTTGCTACAGCAAAGGTTAATATTGACAAAGGAAATGGTCCAAACAAAGGAAATGGTCCAAACAAGCTAGGACCTAAAAAAGGAGTTTCTAAAAAAATCAAACTTCCAAGGAAAATGCTACAATTATGACAAGTTGGATCACAAATCATCTGAATGTAGACTACCTAAGAGAAATAATGAGGATAATGTGATTGACAAAATTGCTCGAGACGTTTCTGATATCAACCTCTTTGCAGTGGTTTCTAAGGTCAACATGGTTGGATCAAATCCAAAGTAATGGTGGATTGACACTGGAGCTACCCGCCATGTCTGTTATGACCGTGGGATGTTCTCTAACTTTGAAACTATCCAGCATGGAGAGAAGCTATTCATGGGGAACTCGACCACCTCTAAGATCAAAGGCCAAGGAAAAGTAGTGTTGAAGATGACTCTGAGAAGGAATTGACTCTGAATATTATATTGTATGTACCTGAAATCTGGAAGAACCTTGTGTCAGGTTCACTGTTGGATAGCTATGAATTTTGTATGGTATTTGAGTCAAACAACATTGTTTTGTCTAAAAGAAGAATGTATGTTGGTAAGGGTTATATGAGTGATGGAATGTTAAAACTCAATGTAATGACTTTGGTTAAACCCAATATTAATAAAGCTAGTTCTTCTGCTTACTTGCTTGAGTCTTCCAATTGATGACATGGTAGACTAGGTCATGTTAATTATGATACTTTATGTAAATTAATTAACTTGGATCATATACCATTCATATAAGAATATGCAAATAACAATAGTGCGTATCGGTTCCTTGTGTATGAATCTAGCAATCCTGAGATTCACAAGAATACGATAATGAAGTCTAGGAATGCATCATTTTTTGAACATGTATTTTCTTACAAGTCCAAGGAAGAGCCAAGCTCTTCAAAAAGACTTATGTTAAACTATTGATGAAGAAGATAGTTTGGACCAAGATGAAAAATTCGAGATAGAACCTAGGAGTAAAAGAGTTAGGACAAAAAAATCTTTTGGTCCTAATTTTCTGACTTATATGATTGAAAATGAACCAAGAACTTTCAATGAAGCCGTGAACTCCAACGAAGGTCCTTTTTGGGAAGAGACCATTAAGAGTGAAATTGATTTAATTTTGTAAAATCATACTTGAGAATTAGTGGATCTTCCACCTGGTTGTAAATCATTGGGTTCCAAATAAATTTTCAAATGGAAAATGATAGCTGATGGATCAATTGATAAATACAAGGCTAGGCTTATAATCAAAGGCTACAGACAGAAAGAATGTCTTGATTATTTTGATACATATTCTCTAGCGTCGAGAATAAACTACATTAGGATGATATTGGTAATCGCAGCTTTACAAAATCTTGAAGTGCATCAAATGAATGTGAAAACAACATTTCTAAATGGAGATTTAAAGGAAGAAATCTACATGGAACAACCTGGTTAAGGAAAGAAAGTCTGTAAATTCATCAAATCATTGTATGGTTTGAAACAATCATCAAAACAATGGCATGGGAAATTTGACAGTCACATGATGTCAATTGGATTAAAAATCAATGAATGTGTTAAATGTATCTATGTTAAAGATATAGAGAATGGATATGTCATTGTGTGTCTGTATGTTGACGATATGCTTATCGTTGGGAGTAATGATAAGATGATCAAATCTATGAAAGATATGTTAAAATCTAGATTTGATATGAAAGACAAGGGACTTGCTAATGTTATATTGGGAATAAAAATTAAAAGAACATCAAATGAAC
This sequence comes from Datisca glomerata, assembly GCA_003255025.1. Lineage (NCBI taxonomy): Eukaryota > Viridiplantae > Streptophyta > Magnoliopsida > Cucurbitales > Datiscaceae > Datisca > Datisca glomerata. The sequence continues at coordinate 719,029 of QANY01004257.1, read as the reverse complement.
TTATTTTAAGTCAGTCTCATCACGTAGATTATATTCTTGGAAAATTTAGCAAAGATGACACTAGTGAATCAAAACACTTACGGGTACACGTGTATATTTGTCCAAGAATAAATGTGAGAGTATCTCTCAAGTAGAATACACTAGAGTGATGTGTAGTCTAATGTACATGATGAGTTGTACAAGACCTGATATAGCATAAACAATGAGTAAACTAAGTAAATTCACGAGTAATCCTGGAACTTAACATTGGAAAATCATTATGAGAGTACTGAGGTGCTTACGATATATTCAGAGTTATGGACTGCACTATTCAAGATATCGAGAAGTCCTAGAAGGATATACCGAGACAAATTAGATATCTGATAAGAAATATATGAAGTCTACTAGTGGGCATGTTTTCACACTAGGAGGAGCTGCTATAGCATGGAAGTGCTCAAAACAGACAGTTATAGCTAGATCCACTATAGAATCTAAGCTTATAGCTTTAGACAAATGTGAGGAGGAGGCTGAGCGGCTACACAACTTCTTAGAAGATATTCCTAGATGGACAAAGCATGTGCCACCAATATGCATACATTGTGATAGTCAAAGTGCTATTAGAAGAGCACAAAGTAATATGTATAATGGTAAGTCTAGACACATTCGTCCTAGACATAATACCATTAAACAACTACTCTTGACATGGGTTATCACTCTTGACTATGTGAAGTCAAAGGATATCATTACGGATCCATTAACCAAAGGGCTAAATTGAGAGTTAGTTGAAAAGTCATCGATGGGAATGTGACTAAAGCCCATGTAAAAATAAGTTGATATGAAGGGAACTCAATCTAGTTGACTGGAGATTCCAAGATCTAGGTTCAAAGGGACAACCTAATTGTATAAATTTAGATGGATCACTGTGGGGATTTCCCCTGTCCATTCCTATGATGAAAATAGTGATACCCGTTAGAGATTAAGTTAATCTGAGCTTTTAATAATTCTTATGCATTAGAAACTGTGAGATGTGAGCGGAGTAATGCGGGTTTACTCTTAAATTAAGAAATCAACTATGTGATAGTGAAGTGGGGCCGCTTCTATAGGAATTGAAGGGGCGCAATTCTTTAGAAACTCTTGCAGAACCAAGAGAATGTTCATGGCCAAAATGAACATAATCATGAGAACTGAATTGTGTTAGGGATGACTCATGTATGTAGTATGTCATCGTTTACATACAATGTCAAATAGTTTAAAGACATCATGTCTGCTGGTTAGCTAGTAAAGTAAACATACTTACATAAGGGAAGATTTATAGGGTAAAACCTAGCTATCCTATGTAGGTTTCATAACGTAGAATTCTATCATCATGTTTGTCATGTCGTTGGTCGTCAATTTTTATTCACGTGAGGAATAGTTAGCTATGTCATCGTTTACATAGAAGGTCGAATAGTTTAAAGACATCATGTCTACTGCTTAGCTAGTAAAGTAAACATACTTACATAAGGGAAGATTCATAGGGTAAAACCTACCTATCCTATGTAGGTTTCAGAACGTAGAATTTTATCACCATGTTTGTCGTGTTGTTGGTCGTCAATTTTCATTCATGTGAGGAATTGTTGGAAAATTGGGTGTTTTGTACACCATTTTTGTAGACTAATTTTGGAAAAAAAAATCGGTCGGACCCACTACGTAAAAGTGTAAGGTCTTTAGATATTTGAGTTCTCCTCCGCGAGTACATCAAAATCAACTATTAATTTGTCAAAATTGATTTTGGGATGAATGCGAAATTATCTCTCAAAGTGAGCTAAATGAAAAGGAAAAAATAGGAGGGAATTGTAGAAATCTCATATTAGAAATAGAGGAAATGTTGAAGTGGTATATATTGAGATGCTACTATCAATGGTGATAACTTAATAAAGCTAGAGACTCTCTATGGACCACCTCTAAATGGGCCAATGGATTGTGTTTTGCTCCAGATTTATTTTTCCTCCTCATTGGAAGTCCAAATGTCATGAAATATGAAATATTCTTATACATTAAAGTCTAAAACTTTTTTTATTTTTGCAAATTAAATCAAAAATGTTTTGGACTTAATTTTTTGATTAAATGGCATTTTAATGGGTTAAATATCATTTATTACACACCTCCACCTTGAGTAGTATAAAAGGAGTATTTCCCCTCCTCATTTTACACACCAAAGAAGTTTTGAAACTCTCTTTTACTCTCAATATTTGTTCTCCACGCTTTTGCTTATTTTTCTTCAAATTTTCTTGATTTGATTTTTTGTTCGGTCCGGTTCCATTTATATTTGATTTCGTCGACGGTTTCATTTTCGGTTCGAGTCTTGATTTTGCATCGTTACTCTGGTGGTAGAATTCTCACAAGTTAGTTTGATCAATGTGGTGAAGCTATGTGTTGTTCAGCTGTCTCAAACCGTTTATATTGAAAAATAGACATCAGTATCAACATTAACACGACAAGTGAGGGGGCGTAACTGTTTTAAAGAAACTATGCAAACATGACTCAGTTTGATTTATTATAATTTCGTTACTCTGTCCGTATTGTTTTAACATTGATAATTACATTTTGTAATTATTGTATTTGCATTACTTTCGATAATAATATTATTTACCTGTCGTAAGCAATGAATTTATAAAATTATTGTATTATTATTATTTTCACATAATGCAGTACACTATTTTTAACTAAAAATAAAATTAAAAAAAAAAGAACAAAAATTGATAGACTGCGGAAAATGCCGCAACTCACTTGGGGAGAGGGGACAAAATGCGTATCCCTACCATTTGTCTTTTTTTTTTGGCAAAAACACACCGTTTTGATTTTGACTAGAAATTTCACGAGTTACCACTATGTTTTTCTTTATCTTTGCTCTTTAACAAGCAAGAAAAAATTAATTATGAATGGTAACTAATTAAATCAATGAAAAAATTATCTAGTAAAGGTATTCAAAAAATCTGGGATTCGATCTCAATATTTATTTAATTTTTATCCATATAAATGTTTAGCTCTCTATATGGTACTATATATATATATATTTTTATGTATGAGAGATTTTGTAGATGAGTTTTATTGCATGATATGTACAATTTCTATCTATTAATTGGGTTGATTGCATATTGAGTTAATTGCACACTCTAAAAAAAATTATCTTCAGTCTCATTAATTGAGTTCACAATAAAGTATATCACACTTTCAAAATTTTAATGTTTTAAAAAAAGAGAATCAGGGATATATTAAAAAAAACTCAAGATTATGAGTATACAAATGAAGAAAGAAGACACATGCTTTTATATAAATTTTTGAAAAGAAGAAAAAATACATCACAAGAGCATAAATGAGGAAATATGAAGAACGATGAACAATATTTATTCGTAAGAGTATATATGAAAGAAAAAATGAAGAATAATGAATAATATTTCTTTCTTTTCTTTTCTCTCAAAGACAACTTACTTTCTTTCTTTCATTTTCTCTCTAAAAAACCCTCTTTACTTTCTCTCTGAAAAGGGCATCCTCTTCAAGTAAGGGCTCACTCTATTTTTATAGGCAAAGTTAAGGTTTTTTTTTAGATTTTAGTTGTCAGTTTATTTTTTTTAGTCATTGAGCTCTTTTTTTGTTCTTGGGCTCTCTTTTTAAACCTTAAATATAATCTTTAACTAGTATATGAGCTAATAAATAAAGTGTGTATATAAAAAAATACTAAGTTAGTCAAAATATGATATCTACATTCATCTTCTTGATTTCTAGTTTTACAGAAAAATTTATGGCTAAAATAAAATATTTTGTTCTCTAAACTATTGACTGATTTCCAAACTCTTGGAATGATTCCATCGCTATACTCGTGACCATGTCCCATTATGGGATACGCGGACTACGAAGAGCTTGCCATCAACTTCAAGCAAGAAACCTTTACATGGTAAATCAAGTATCTTTTTGTTTGCCTTTTGTGAATTGTGCTACCGTAAAACATAATAACATGCTTTATGGTTTATATATATATATATTATAATCAAGACGACCGAGGTTCTTCAACTTGAGGGAGAGTTACTATGAAAACTGTGCAGAAGTGATAATAATATATTCACAAAATTTTAAACATACTTAAATTGACTCGTCAACTAGTAATGAAATGTTTACTTGATGATTACGAATCTTAAATATGTATATTTATAATCTAAATTCATGTTTATTGAAATTAGATTAAAAACTTTATGTAAGACCTACTATCACATAATTGAATTTGAAATCTATGATACTGTAAATTTCTAATCAACTCAAAAATTGGAGATTATAAAGTATACTCCAAATATTTTGTTGGTTTTAATGTTAAAAGTAAAAAATACCTCCTCTAAAGTAATTAAATTATAGTATCATTTTACCCTCTAAATTAGGATGGCAAAAATACTCGTTTATACCGGCCGACCTGAACCGATATGTCAGTTTCCCTCAACCTGACCCGTCAGTTTCCCCAACCCCTGACTAACAACCCGACCCCGGCTCCCTGATCCGACTCCCTAACCTGTCTCGACCATGTCTCCCCAACCCAACCCGACCCCCGCTCCCCGACCTAACTCGACCTGTGTTCCTGACCCAACTCCCCCACCCATCCTGACCCGTCCCGTCTCGATCATCTCCCCCAACCTCGTGTACCTGACTTGACTTTACCCCGACTTCTCGATCTGACCTCGAACCCATCCGATCTGTGTCCCCGACCTGCCTCACGACCCGCCCCTACCCGACCAGTGTCCTGACCCATCTCTTCTCGTCCTTTCTCGTGCACACCCCTATCGATTATGAACATATACAACCCGACTAAGTCTAACTAGTCAAGTAGAAGGAAAATGTTATCTTTACCTTTAAATATCGTAAAATAGTAACATTTTTAATTGAAAAGTATTATAGTAAACTTGTCTAATATAACATAATCCAAATTATCTAATCTAACATATTCAAATTCATAGTAAACACAATATAATAAATCCTAATTCTGAATCATTGATTCAAAATTTAGTAAACATGCCATAAAATCAATGTTAGAGATTCTAAGATATTATAATTAATGTAGAAACATCAAATTTGCACGAGTGATGTTTTATTTTCCCAAAGAGACAAACAATCTGATCAGGCACACCACATCCTAGATGTGAAACGGAAACCAAATCAGATGGAAAACACAAAGCAAACCAAAACCATGGGAAGCGACTACTAGCCAGAAAACAGCACGCACACCAACACCATCTCAATCAAACTAATCAACACCTAACTAATCATCTAAACAATAATCTAAGGTATACCAAAAAAACAACCAAGACACACGCCGTGGCTAAATTGAGAGTCCTCAACGGCGTCCTCCTTGGCTATGGTAGATTCCGGGAGGATGCAACATCAAATTAGTTCAACAAGGTTGGAATCAGTACAAAGTTACCAACCCAGATCTGGAACTAAAAAACACCACCACTAGGCACCACGAAGCAGAAACATGGACCTTAAGCCATCACAAGGTCCAAGAGTCAGACGAGGAAGAGCAGAGGCGGTGGAGAAAGGGCCGGCCGGTATCCGAAATATAGAGAAGTCCTCTGTCTCTGATTAGAACAGTGTTACCCACCTAAATCGGAGCACTGTCGACCTAAAGCACAATGGAGAACAGTAGAAGAACATGGCACAAATCTCCTTACCACCATTTTTTTCGACAAAGGCTAGGGCTCCGAGCGTTGTAAAAATCACGGCCCAATCCCTCGAGTCCCACTAACAACGAGGAAGAGACGGACACAGACACAAAGCACAAACAAAACCTTGCCTGAGAGAGACGGGACGAGAGCCCAGCCCGAGCTTCAAAGCTCAGGGCCCGGCTGAGAGCAGACAACCACAAAGGCTCTGGTGGCTGTTAGGGTTAATGGGGATTTCTAGAGAGAGGTGGCCCTTTGAATCTTTTATAAATTAATGATATTGGAATTAGTAAGAAATGTCTGCTATGTTTGGATAATGGGCTGGTTTTTATTGTTGTTGCTCAATTGGGAACTAGTTGATGTTGATGCGTGTTAGTTAGTTAAATGCTTTTGTTATTTACATATGGAAACGGGGCCGGCTAGACACTTAGGCAACTTAGGCAGTTCCTAAGACCCCAAGCTTGTATGTCTCTTTTTTTTAAACCCTAATTCTTTGTTTTCATTTTATCGAAGAACCCTAGTTTTTTTTACTTTTGTTTTGCCAAACCTCATTTAAAATAGATTTTAATAATTTTAATTGTATGAAGATTTTTCCTCCAAAGTTTTACGATTAACTACTTGATTGGGTCAATATTGAAAAAAAATAATTGACATATATTCTTAAAATACTTAACGAGATAAAAAGAATATATCATTTTGTTACAAATGCATATACTCCGGATGTTTTCATTATCTTTTTTCTTAACTTCTTAACTTTTTTCTTGTGTATAATAACAATTGAAATAAAGGAAGAAAAGAAAAATCGGATCTCTCGTATTCACACAGGTTGCCGACTCATATATACATGCAATCCTATATCTATACATGGTAAACCTAGCAAGTCAAGAAATAAAATAGGAAATATACAAAAGGAATAGAATAACAAAATATTAGGTGACATCTTCTTCTTCCTTGATTGTGAGTAAGATTTTCTCCTTTTGACATCCCCCTCAAATTGATGGTGGTTGTCAACGAGCATCAATTTGCTTACAAGATATTTGTGGTGTGCAAATGACATGGGCTTAGTGAACAAGTCAGCAACTTGATCGTGGGATGAGTCATGAACAAAGCAACGAACATTATCATGAACCGATTCCCGGATGTAATGACAATCAACCTCAATGTGTTTGGTTCGCTCATGATGGACAGGATTAGTGGCAATGTTAATAGCACTAGTATAATCTCCAAATAGAGGAAGCAGATTTGACATCAAATTCAAGAAGAAGTCGTCAAAGCCATACAAGTTCATAACTAACATAGGACATATCGATCTATGTCCTTCCTTGATTGTGAGCAAGATCTCCGCCTTGTGAATTAACATAGGACATATCGATACTCTGCCTCAGTGGAAGATTTTAGATACTCTTTCTTGCTTCTTACATTTCCATGAAATGGGTGAGGCACCTAGAAAGACACACCAACCTATCATAGAGCGATGAGTATCAACACACCCTACATAATTGGCATCAGAAAAAGCTTTTAGAGTGAGAAGTGTGTTGGAAGGAAAAAAGAGTCCACAATCACAAGTGCCTTTGAGATAGCGAATGGTCCGATGTAGTGCTGAGAGATGATGACGTCTGGGCTGAGAAACAAATTGACTGACAACCTGAACAACATAAGATATATCAGGACATGTGATGGTAAGATAAATAAGACTACGCACCAATCATCAATACAAAGTAGGATCAGAAATAGGCTCACCCTCATCACATGTCAATTTCAAATTGAGTACCACAAGAGCGGAACAAACTTTATTATCAGTCAAATTGGCTAGCTTGATCAAATCCTCAACGTACTTGCGTTGTGTGAGAAAGAGGCTATGAGAGGAATAAGACACTTCCAAACCTAAAAAATAAGTAAGAGTGACAAGATTTTTCATATGAAAAGAATTATGAAGGAACCATTTAAACTCTAGTATTCCATGTGGATCACTACCTGTGATAACCATATCATCCATATAAAGAAGTAAAATTATAATGCTATGAAATAGGCGACGAGTGAATAGAGAGTGATGATTAGTATTTTGTTGGAAACCAACTGAACCAATAGTAGAATGAAATTTTTTAAACCATACTCACAGTGCTTGTTTAAGATCATAAAGAGATCTGTTAAGTTTGCAAACCACATTAGAATCACCAAGAGAATAGCCAGGGGGACACTTCATAAAAATTGTTTCCTCCAAATGTCCATGAAGAAAAGTATTTTTGACATCTAATTGATACAATGGCCACTGTTTGCATGATGCGATAACAAGAAGAGTTCAAACTATGGTCATCTTAGCAACTGGTGCAAACATTTCTTTATAATTGATCCCATATTCCTGCTTGTAGCCTTGAGCTACCAAACGGGCTTTGTAGCGGTCTAGAGTACCATTAGGCTTGACCTAAATAGTGTACACCCATTTGCTACATATGACAGAGGCATTAGAAGGTCTTGAGACTAAATTCCAAGTATGATTAGTATTCAATTCCTCTATTTCATCATCCATTGCATTTTTCCAACATGTTTGTTCCATTGCTTGCTTACAGATAGAAGGAATCTTGATAGAATTTAGATTTGTAAAAAGAGTTCAACGAACAGGTGGCTTACCGAAATTGACACGATTGGATCTTTTCAAAGGAGGCAAAGTGGGTGGTGGTTCATCACTTGGAACATTAACGGGAGAACCTTCAAGCTCATGATCTGGAATTGGCATACCAAGCGTGACATGAACATCATTAGACCTACCATAAATTGAAGGATCCAAAAAAATTTATAACGTAGAAATGGAAGAATTTGGAGCTGATGTGCTTGGTGAATCATAAAATACAAATTTTCAAAGAAAATGACATTACGAAATACCTGAATGCGATGATGTTGAGGATCATAACAAATATAACCTTTTGTTTATCACTATAACCGATAAAAACACATTTAGCGGCCTTTGCAAATAGTTTATGTCGTTCATAGGATGTGAGCAACACAAAGCAAATACACCCGAAAACACGAAGATGCATGTAATTCGGTAAATTTATGAAAAAGAATAAAAAAAAGGAGATTGATTACCAAGTATAGGAGTAGTCTCTTGTTAATAAGATGGAAAGCTATATGAATAACTTCTACCCAAAATTGAGATGGAAAAGAAGACTCAAGTAAAAGAGCTCGACCAATTTCCACAACATGGCGGTTTTTCGTTCCACCGCTCCATTTTGTTTGGGAGTTCCAAGACATGATTGTTGAGATAAGATGCCTTTTTCACTAAAGAATTGAACAAGTTCTGAAGTATACAACTCTCCACCATGATCTGACCAAAATATTTTGATTACTTTTCCAAATTGTGTTTCTATCAAAGTGACAAAAATTGTGGCAATATTTGCTAGTTCAAATTTAGCACGTAAAAAATACACCCAGGTAAATCGTGTAAAATGATCACTAAATAGAACAAAATATTTGTAACTAAGTCTAGATAAAATAGGTGAAGGTCCCCCACAAATCACAATGAATAAGATAAAAATGTGCATCAACTTCAGTAGTACTAGAAGCAAAAGGTAATTTAGCAAATTTGCCAAGAACACAAGTTTGACAATGTTTAAAACCATGATTCTTAACATTCAACTTTTCTGGTAGAACCCCAAATTTGAACATAGATTCTAACCGACTAGCATATGGGTGACCCAACCGATGATGCCAAAGATCCCAAGTATTTTTCTCATGTAAGGTGGAAGTTGGTGAAGTGACGTAAGACAGATTGAAGGACTTTTTTCTGATTGAGATCAAGATGAAACAAACGCCCGTGTTTATGCCCCTTCATGATCACTTGCCCCATTTAAAGGTCCTGCCCATCACAAGCATTAGAGGAAAATTTAACTGAATAATTGTGATCAGTAAGTTATCCAACAGAAATAAAATTGGCTATTAATCAAGGAATGTAGAAAGTATTAGCAAGGCAAATGGATTTTGTAGAATTATTCGACAAACAAATTGTACCAACTCCTTGAATTGGTAATTTTTTACCATTGACAGAAGTGATATACTGATTTAGGGAACAAGGTTTCAAATCAACAGATGCATGTTTTTTATTAGTCGTATGGTTAAAAACAGTTGAATCAATCAGCCAAGGAGTAGTCTTAATTCCTAAACCTGATAGCCCGGCAACAGAAAAAATAGAAGAAAGAACTCCTGGAAGAGTTGATTGCATTGAGTCTTGAATCATCTTTTGAATAGCCTGTGGTGTGAGAGACATTTCAGTTGTGTATTCTAATTTCTGATCACTGCTCATAGTAATAAAGGCTGAAGGATTCTGCTTATTCTTCAAAAGCCTGCACTCCAAAATGATGCAGCCTGATTTCTTACAATAGTTGCATATATTCCGCTTCCAAAAATAAGACTGTACATGCCCAAGTTCATTACAATGCATGCATCGAATATCTTCTTTGTTCCCATGCCTTTGTTTTAATTGAAATTTTCCTCGTGAAGCAAGAAATACAGAATCAACTGAACTAGTTTTTGTATCTAGCTGTGCTTATGTCTTCAAGCGTGTTTCATCACGAATGAGTTCTCCTAATATAGACTCCTTTTTCCAAATCACCACGATCTCTTTCTTTCTTAACTTCAGCATATGCGGTAGGGAAAATCATAGAAGAAGAAATCATGTCTTGTTCAGTTCATAACTTCAACATTTCAGTATAAAAGCTATGAATATCTCTATCCTCTTGCTGATGTTGGCTATTTCAGATTCAAGCTCAAATTATCGTGACTGGTTCACTTGAGAATAAATCCCTTTAAGATGGTTCCATATATCAGCTGCAGTCTTGAAATATCGAATACTTAGTGCAATATCAGGCTCAACTGAGTTGAGTACCCAAGTAACGACCTGTGCATTTTTTGTTTTCCAGTTGCTCTTCGCCTTCTCACCACCTTCTTCTTTCTTCGATCCATCAAGAATTCCAGATAATCCCTTGCCTTCAACAAAAACTCAAAAAATGAATTCCCAAAGCGTAAAACTTTTGCCATTGAATTTGGCAGATACAGTTTCGAATTTGCTTTTATCCATGGTGATTAATCAAAAGCTTTGGAAATACAAGGTTCAAGCTAGAAAATATCCTCTAAAGGATAAGTACAAAATTGAAAAAAAAAAAGAATTTCTCAAAGGAAAGGAAACCATAACGTAGAAGAATTGCTCAAAGCGTAGAAGAATTGCTCAATGGCTCTAATACCATAATAACAATTGAAATAGCTGAAGAAAGGAAAAATCGAATCTCTCATATTCATACAGGTTACAAACTTATATATACATGCAATCCTATATCTATACATAGTAAAGTACCTAGCAAATCAAGAAATAAAATAGGAAATATACAAGAGGACACATATAATTAGAATCACAAAATATTAGGTGACATCATCTTCTTCCTCGATTGTAGGCAACATCTTCTCCTTTTGACAATGTAAAACTTTCACAAAAAGAATCAATATAGTAGCAGGATTAACCATTAAAAACATGTTATTTCAAAGAAAACCATGATCAATAACTTTATATCCGACAAATAAAATAAGAAAAGAAATTTTTTTGTAGTAAATAAATAAGAGGCCTAATTCCAAGATTTTTGCCTACGACCACAATTAAGGTTGAGCCCGCCCCTGTGTGGAAACATGACTGTTATGTTGGGATATTGGAGTGATTTTTATTGTTGTTGCTCAATTGGGAAGTAGTTTATATTGATGCGTGTTAGTTAGTTAACTGATTCTCTTATTTACATGTGGAAACATGCCTGCTATGTTTCAATATTGGAGTGATTTTTATAGTTTTTGCTTAATTGGGAAGTTGTTGATGTTGATGCATGTTGGTTAGTTGAATACTTTTGTTATTTACATGTGGAACATGTCTGCTATATTGGGATATTGGAGTGATTTTTATTGTTGTTGCTCAATTGGGAAGTAATTGATATTGATGCGTGTTGGTCAGTTAATTGCTTATGTTATTTACATGTGAAAACACGTCTGCTATGTTTTATGATTTTTGTATGGTTTTTATGTTTTTCTGAGGTTTGTCTAGTTTTTATGTTTTTGTGATTTTTGTCTGGTTTTTTATGTTATTCAGAAGGATTTTCAGGTTGCTTTAGAGGTGATCTGGAGGTACTTTAATAGCAATGAATGACTTTATGAACCCCTCTCTTTGCAAGGTAAAACTCTCTATGAACCTCTCTTACATGTCTCTCTTGCAATTGTCTCAGCTCTTTATTATAGATTCTCTCTCGTAGCTCTCTATGATTGTAGTTCAGTTTCTTTGCCCTTGTTTTATTTTGATAAATGAGTTAGTTATGGTTCTTTGGTTTCTAATTTAGAGTTTACTAATCTCTTAAATCTTGTGATTATCAATTTGTGGTAGTGGGGTATGCATTTGCTGCTGGAATAACTAATGGTTTTAAAGCTTTATGTCCTTTACGTAAAGCTTTAGTTTTTAAATTTCCATTTCTTCAGCTTCCTATGTATGTAATATTCTACTGATTTACTTTCAGGTCAATCAAGTACTGTTTTAATTAAGTCAGAAGAAGAGTTTAAAAGTTCACTTAGTAAAGTTAAAGATTTATCCTCTTTCCCTCTACTTCTTAGTCTTAGATGCTCACTATGCTTCCTTTTTGATAAAATTTTATTGCTATATATGATTCCTTCCTTGCATGCCATATTTTATTTCATGTTGTCTGGTGTGGTCCTTTTTGGCATTCTAGCGCTCACATACTCGGACTGGTACTAATATTCGATCATTCATTCTTAATCTCAGGCATTATAATTACAACTCATTTAGTCATTTTACAATATTTTAATGCTTTGGTTAAACTTGACATGCCCCGATGCAATCTGTTGAGATGGAGTACGATTGCAAACTTTGCATTGGCCCCTGCACAACTAGAGGAGAGGTAACGTGATATACTGATATTGTTATTTAAGAGGATATTCATGGCTAAATACTTATCATTTTTTAGATTCAAAATTTTATTTCTTATGTATGTTGAAATGCTATCACAGGAATTCTATTATAATGCATTTTATGGTGATTTAGGCTTAAATGAGGATCACTTCAGCAAATTGAAGCGGGGGCAATGAAGACTGTTGCAGTATCTTTCTTTCTCTACTTCGTATGTCCTTATCATTCTTACTTTACGTACTAAATGATTGTTCTTGCAAAAACATTTCTCTTTATAACATTAGAAATATGTAATAATTGGAAGCTTCAAGTGGTGTTGCTTTTCACTAACTAATTGATTTCAAAAAGACTATAGCTTATTTCAACTCTATATTGAAACGATGATTATTTTTCTCAAATCTCAAGTAGCTCAAATTCTTCCAATTGATTTTTCAATATGACATATATCCTTCAGCAAAAAATGATTATCATCCAGCATCTACATTTCAATAGTGTTGACTTTTACAGGCATTAAATTTTGTCTAAGATGAGTATGAGACTCCCAATAAAGATCTTATCGTCAATGCAGGGTCAAAGTTATACTTCATATGCCGATTGGATATTGATATTCATCGGTGTGTGAAGAGGTTGAATTTATGATATTTGTTTTTAAGCAAAAAGGTGAACTCCACTTATAAATTTTTACAGGCTTCTTTTTACAAATCTTGGTGATGAACGGCGATTTGCATCTATTGTAGCAAAGATGCTAGAATATGTGTTAACTCAGGGAGACCGCAAGTGAGTTTGATTTACTCTAAAAAATTATAAATTTTTAGTTGCCTCTCCATCAGTCCCTTTATTTCATTGTCCCATTTTTAATTAGTTTTGACTTCAATCTCTTGAAGTCATTGACAATGCCCATGTTGTCTAATATCGATGTTTGACTACCCTATCTCTTTACTATCCTTGTGAATATCTGATTGTACTGTCTCATATTTTATAAGTCAGCTGATAGTTTAGTAGTTTCTTAGTTGCTAAAATATTAAGTCTGATATCTTTGAATGATAAGCATTGTGATTGAATTAAAAAGAGAAACAATCATAACTGTATTTGAATGATAAAACAATGCTTAATCAATCAGAATGCAAAACTTGTGATAGCAGGACCAAAGCAAATGAGTAATGTGTATCTTTGAATGCTTAAAAATTCTACATTAACAAATAGGTTTGAATTATGATTTTTGAGTAATTATATCATAGGAATCTGAAATATTATGTCATAAGAATGCAATATTGAATGACTACTACACTTGTGAGTAATAGCAAAATTACTGTCAAATGAGTTATATTTGAAACACATCAATGGATATATGACGATTTATCGAAACTAGAAGTAGAATCAGTAAATTCAAACTCTCTGGCCTATTTCATAACTCAAAAGAATCTCTCAAGCCTGTATCTTTGAATGCCACATAATGTGAAAGTAGCAAAGTCAGTTTTGCTCGTCCTCTACAATATGCACATCAACTGAATACAAAATGTTCTTCACTTCTTATACACCATTGCTTTCTCCTATCTATTCTACTTCTAGATCAGATCATTCATCTGATTCACCTTGTTTGTAGCCTCTTTCTCTTTCTCAACCATACTTTACAAATCAACATTCCATAATGTTAGAACTTACCTTGTTTGTTAGTACATCATACTTTCTCTCGCATACTCATATGAACTTATCTTATTTGTCTTTCATTTTTTTTTAATTTCTCATTCTATATTTAATTGAAATCTATTGTTTCCTTTGTTAATGTAATTTCTTCCATAGGCGTATTGAGAATAAGGAATGCAAATCTAACAGTTGTATAGAGCATGCAACTGGAATTATGGAGGAGATCAAGGTAAGCATTAGGAGATTCCTTTTCAATGCACGGTAAGCATTATGGGTTTGCAGTTTAAAGTAGTCAAATGAATTTAACTTCTTTATAGATAGAAGACCAATTGTTTTTATATTTTTACAAAAAAAAAGTAGGATAAGATGCCAAATTTCATTGTCGATGAAGATGATGCTGAAAAGCAACATGCAAACCCCTTTCTATTACCATCTTCCAACTCTGCTATTTAGAGATACAGAGGAAAAAGAGAGCATGATTATGGGGTAGAACTCTACCTCTTAGATCCATTACCACCTGCCAAATTTTGTTGTCCTTGGCCTTTTCTTTTCTTTTCTTAGATGATATTGTTGTTTTTGCATTGATTGTAGAGGAACCTTACAATCTTATTCTTCAATAGGCAACCTGTATCATATTTTCACCCACTGCTGATAAAAACTTTATAATTCCAAAGGCCAAAGGCTTCAAGGTAAAACATGCCTTTTGGATATGTTTGTTGCTTACAATCTACAGGTGGTCGCTTTTTTGTAGCCCCTCTCTTAAGAACTAAAAATGTTTCAGGAACTTAAATAAATTTGTTTACTTAATGATAATATATTTTTTGGAATGGTTAATAAAGTTAAAGCTCACACACTGAATAAGGTGATCTAGATATTAACATGAATACCCTTTCATTTTTTAGGTGGTAGCGTTTAGTTGCTTATGTTGTGTCTTATGCAGATAGTATCTTCTTATAGTAATGATGAGCTTGTAGAAGAATACTTTGGTTATTCTTTAAAGAGGATTTTCATATTAAATACTTTTTGTTGGAATTAATTGTAGAAATGGGATAGATAACAAGAAATGTGACAGGTAGAAGACAATTATGCCTTCCTAAGTTTCTTCCCATTTCTCTCATCTTTTGTTTGGGACAGGTCGAAGTCATTTCCATGAACTATAAGTTTCTTCCAATTTCTCATCATCTTTGTATATTTTAGCAAGGCATCTTTTGTTCTCCCCATTTGATATGAAAGTTGTTGTAATATATTTAGTGTATAAATGTTGGTAGATGTGATGTTTTTAGACACAACCATTATTAGTGTATAAATGTTGGCTTTAAAGTATTCATTCTTTCCAATGTTTTAACAACATTTCAACCCTTTATTGCATAAAATGGTACTATTTCTACATGAAACTAATGAATTTATGGCTTTTAATAGGTGGGGCATATGGCTAAGGTGACTTGATCGATGTGAAGACATTCAGGGCCAGAGTGGGTGCAGTAAGCCCAATACTATTCAGAAATGGTGAAGGGTGTGGCGCATGCTACAAGGTGAAGTGTCTGGACGAAAGCATATGCTCTAGACGAGCCAGGACCATAATTGTCACGGACGAATGTCTTAGTGGCTATTGTGCCAATGGAAACACTCACTTTAAGCGATGTGGTTGTATGATTTATTTGGATGTGAACTTATATTGGTTTTAATTTTTTTCCTTAGGATATATTAGTTTGGCTTGCTCTATGAAAAAATCAATATGTAATTATCATTTTGAGATATAATTTCTAGTAGAATAATATGTAATGATTTTGAGTAATTAAATAAAATGATGTGATTTTGTTATTTTGTTATATTGTCATGAAGTTAATTATTTT
Source organism: Datisca glomerata (assembly GCA_003255025.1). Classification (NCBI taxonomy): domain Eukaryota; kingdom Viridiplantae; phylum Streptophyta; class Magnoliopsida; order Cucurbitales; family Datiscaceae; genus Datisca; species Datisca glomerata. The sequence goes on along the minus strand of QANY01004257.1, from coordinate 702,926 downwards.
TATATTTGTACAATTGTAAGAATAAGTAACAAAAAAAGTTATCAAAGCTATTTCATAGCATTAACAAAACGTTATGGAAAATGTAACAACATGTTTCACAATGTTTTATAGTATGAAAAGAATGCTATCAAATATCTTTTAAGCTTTCAAAAATGCTATCAAAGAGATAAAAAGTGCTATAAGAAACTTATCACAACATTTAAAAAATGCAATGGTAGAGATACCATAGCATTTAAAAAACACTATTGTAGCCCTACCATAGCGTTTAAACAATGTTATCGTAGGTTCCGACTTTTAATAACGTTGGCTAATATCACATTTTAAGAAACGCTATCAAAATGCTACGATAGCATTTTTGGCCGCTATCGTAGCATTTTTCTCTTGTAGTGCGCGATTGCTGGGTATTTACTAAGAATCTTTCATAGGATTGCATGTGTTCTTTATGGGATGAACATGTCATTGAGGATACACAATCTCTCACTAATGAAGAGATAACAGAGGAGGTCCTTGGGAGAAATATGGACCTTGTACATGGAGCACCACCTATGTCGTCATCCTCAAAGCAAAAAAAGAGTATTGAGGCGGCTTTACGAGAAAAAAAATCCATGATGTAGAGCACATTAGACAGCTTAATGGAGTGAACTTGTAGTAACGGTTTTACTCCTACTCCTCCTAGCAACGACTCGTCTATTTTTTGAACAATTACCTAGCTTTTGATGTTCGCTTGAACAACTTTAGTTATGAGAAACTTTGCTAATAGGAAACAAGTATTTATTCATCTTTTTTGAAGTTTCTTGAAACTTTGTTTATGTTTAGAAGCTTTCTTTTATAATTAATGAGAAGTTTATGCACTGTCCAAACATGATTATGATAATATATATGAGAAATTGCAGTAAATAATAATTTGTACACTTGTGATTAAATTTGTGTCATGTTTTTAAATTATTTAGATTTCTGTCAATCAATCCATTTTTAATTTAAATTATTTTTTACTAGACTTATTTACTTCTAGTTTGATATAAATTTTAAGTTTGTTTAGTTTTAATTTTTTGAAATGATAAGATTTTGTAATTTTATATATGGATTAATCGGTTATATATCCCCTAATTAAGGGGAAATTAAAACAATACATTAATATATTGACAAAAAAAGAAGAAGAAGGTTTACATCCATTTACAAGGAAACAACTTAAGACCGCACCCTCTCTCTTAAAACAAACCAAAACCATTAAAGTTTCAAAAATTTAATCTTAATTAGTTAAATACATGTGTGATGCACGTGATATGTACACTTATTATTTTGATTATTTACTTATACATTAATTGTTCTTGTAAATAAAAAACTTTGAATAAGATATATTTTGACATATACAATTAAAAAATTACAATTATATCTTTTATACTTTTCATAAGTCTTACTTCCCAAATTTTCTTTAATTAATTTAGTTATACTAGAAGAACATCCTTTATACATTTTTTAGTTTGATTCTTTTAGTATTATTTCTTTGTTTTCTATCAATTAGAAATATGTTTTTATTCTTTTATTGAATATTGATTAAATTTTTCTAATATATATCTTAATGAATAAATAACTTCATATATTTTCATGTCTAAAAATATATTTTAAATTAGAAACGATAAAAAATAAAAAAGTTTGTTTAAGAGATGCATTATTTTGAGAAATAAGAAAATGAGAAAATTATAATTAACAGTGCACATTTAATAGACTGAAGGGTAATTTTGAAATTTTAAAATAAGGAGTGGACAAAATAGTCTAAAAATGATTCTCATTCTATTTTTAATATATTAAAGATGTGAATCATGCATTAACAACTCAAACACACACTCTCTCTCAAAACAACTCATGACCACATTCTGTCTCTTAAAAATATTATTAATTAATTAATACCTTAATGAAAATGTGTTGCTTCTCTAAACTTGCGTAAATATTAATTAAAATTTAATCTTCATGTTAGTAATTATTAACACTAATTAATCTCAGTATCAATATATATTTACAAAACTTATACTTCGTTGAAATATATAATTTGTATCTATGAGTGAAATCAATTAACATGTGAAAACAATGTAATTACATGACATATTCTCAATTTTAATAACTATTAACACCATCTATCAATCTCATCGATACAATCTAATGATAGTAAATGATCATTGAGATATTATAAATTATATTTGCTCCCTATTGTACCATGCTTATGAATAGAAATGTAATTGTAATCATTTTACTCTCAACCATGGAAGTATTATTTAAAATCAATTCAATATAAAGCTAATATTATCGATATCTGTGCCTTATAGGGAAAACAATAAAATTAAGTTTAAATCTCAAAATCAGATTTTTTTAGACATAGGATGTCTTTTTTGAATTTTAAATTTGAGAGAGGGAGAGAAAGAAAATGAGAAACTACGTTTTGGGTTTAGCTCGTGTAAATCAAGGTTGAGGGAGAGTATGATTTTTGTCAGATTTTTATAAATTTAAATTTAATAGAGAGAAAGATTCTGGTCAGATGTGAAAGGCAACATATATTGGAAAAGTGTAAATATCTTTTTGAATTTCATCATATAATTTTGTTGATTTTGAAGAGAGAAATATTCAAATTTGTATTTGATGGGATGTAAATCTCATTTTTTGTTGTATTCAGTTATTAATGATTTAAATATATATATATATATATATATATATGGATGCATGCATGCATATGTTAATATTTGGTTATGGGAGCGTACTTTTTCCTCTTGTTTTTAGTGATTGGGTTTTGGAAAAATTATGATATTAAAAAAAGCTAAATTAGGTACAGGAAAATATATAAAATACAAAACCCGACAATTATCTTGACAAAAAAGCATTATTTCATGCCTAAATGTTTTAGCGACCAAAGGTATTTTGTCGCTGATGATTTTCAGCGACCTGGAGGCTTTTGACTAAATACCTTCGTCGCTATTGAGTTTTTTGCGACTAAACTAGTAGTCATCACTAATAATTCTCAGCGTCTAAATACCTTCGTCGTTGTTGAGTTTTCGCAACGAAATATGCTTTTGTCGTTAAAAGTTTCAACGACGAAATTGATTCCTCGCTGTTGAGTTTTATTGATGAATTTTTATTTCATCGTTAAAGTCTCACATGACTCTCTTTAAGCAATGAAATTGGTGACAAATGACTAGTCATTTGTCGGTAAAAAAGTATATGCTGACTAATTTTGAGACTTTTAACGATGAAATATTTCGTCAGCAAAAACCATATTTCTTGTGGTGTTATATCATATGTGACAGTGTAGCAAATACTTTCCGGGTCGAGACCAACCATCTCAACATCAAGGTCCGTGTCAATCACCAACTACCGCGACATCAGGAACTCCCTGGTCATGGGGCAGGGCACCCCAATATCAGATATCATCATCTTTGCTATATCGACATAGGTTGTTATTGTCAACAGAAAGGAATATTTGAGATCTTCTTTAACTAGTGTTTATGTGACAACACGACACCCTTCTTGTAACTAACTAATATTCCATTCTCTCTCTCTCTCTCTTACATGTGTGCTGAGCAAATTGTCCAAGGTTATATATATTTGTGTGTGTGTGTGTGTATTGTATATTGCTATGAACATATAGGTATTGAATAAAAAGGTTTTCTGTTATTCATCTTCTTCAAGTTTATTTTCATTTCTACACAAGTCTCAACTTGGCATCAGAGCCATCAATGGCTTCCTGTGATTCAGTTACTCAAAATAGAGAAAATCCTGATAACTCAATCAAGAATGCTACAGATCTAAACCCCTTCTCTAATACTCTCTATTCCATTATGTCTGTCAAGCTTGACAGAGACAATCACATCTTATGGAAAGCTCAAGTTGTACCTGCAATAATCGGGCATGGTCTGAATGAGTTCATACTCAACACACAGGCAAAACCAATGAAAATCTGACTGATGAACCTCTCAACCCAGAATATGTGCACTGGGTGAGAAATGACCAATTATTACTTAGTTGGCTAAGATCAACAATGAATGATAGAGTTCTCGACTCAGTATTGCAGTATGAAACATCAAGAGGACTATGGCTTGCTCTGGAAAGAACTTATGCAAGCAGGTAAAAGGAAAAGTTATTAAGCCTCAAAAACTCTATGTACATCATCTAGAAAGATGACAGAAGTGTTCTGGATTACATTGATGTCATGAGGACTATTGGAGAATAACTCCTAGTAGCAGGTGATGGTTTAAGTGAACAAGACCTCATACTACATATTCTTAATGGTTTACCAGCTGAATTTGACCCTATAGTGGTTAACATCACTTCCAGGACCGATAACCTCACCATTGAGGAAGTTCAGTCTCTACTCCTCATTCATGAATCAAGAATAGAGAAGTTAAATGCTAAAAGAGAAGCTACATTGAAAGCCTGTGCAAATCTGGTTCAGAACACTCCAAATTTTAACAAGAAGTTCACCAGCAATCAACAACAACAATGAGGCTACAATCCTTCAAACCAGAATAACAAAAATGGAGGTAAAGGCCAATTTAGCTTTAAATGAGGTAGAAGAGGTGGTCCTGGTGGAAGACAAGAAGGAAGAGTGACTTGCCAAGTCTGTAGCAAAACTGGACATACTGCAGCCACTTGTTGGTTTAGATTTGATAAAAACTATCAAATTGTCCCTCAGGCTCATCTCACCTTTGGGCAGTTTCCAAACCCTCAAACCACCCCACCTTTTCACACAAGCTTTAATCCTTCTGCTTATGCAACAAGTTCAGAGTATGGCTAAGAAAATACGTGGTATGCTGACAGTATTGCCACTCACCATGTTACAGCAGACCTGCAAAATCTTGGCCTAGTAAATGAATATCAAGGCAGTGACAAGCTAACTGTTGGAAATGGTAAGGAACTACAGGTCACTCATGTTGGTAATAGCTCTCTTCCTTCACCCTTATACTCCTTTAACTTAAATCATATGCTTAGAGTACCAAAAATTTAATCAGTGTTTCCAAACTCACTTCTGATAATCTAATGTATGTGCAATTTAACTCCAGTTTTTACTATGTGAAGGATTTAGCATTAGGGACTACCTTACTTCAAGGGAGACTTAAGGATGGCTTGTATGAGTTGTTTGCACCAGGATTGAAGTAACCTATTGCTCTCATTTGTTCTCTTTACTTGTTTAATGATTCTATGAATTCACATACCGGTGTTTCTAGTTTTTGTACACCTTTAAGTTTCTCTAAGCCATCTTTGGTATATGCAAATGCACCAAACAAGTTACACTCTGTAAATGAAAGTGTTCTTATTCCTCAAACTAGGTCACCCTTCTACAAAAATCACAAATCAAGTTCTCATTATACTTAACATGCACTTACCTTCTCAAAATATGACATAATATGTTTGTCAAGCTTGCAGCTTGGAAAAAGTCACAGATTAACCTACTATCCATCTAAAACTGTTACCACACAACCCTTAGAATTAATACATTCAGACCTCTGGTGTCCTGCTCCCGTAACTTCCAATGGCTTTCGGTATTACATTCACTTTATAGATGATTTTTCCAGATACACATGGATCTACGCTCTCAAACTCAAATCTGAAGCATTTCAAACCTTTCTTCATTTTAAAACTTATGCTGAGAAGCAATTTGGCGTTCCAAATAAATCTGTTCAAACAGATTGGGGAGGTAAGTATAGGTCCTTTGCTCAGTTTCTTCAAACTCAAGGCATACTCTTTAGGCATTCATGTCCCCATACCCATCACTAACATGGCAACGCTGAAAGAAAGCATAGACACATTGTCAAATTAGGGCCCACACTACTTGCTCAATCATCTATGCCTCCTAACTATTGGTGGTTTTCCTTCAGTACAACCACTTATCTTATCAACAGGCTACCTACTGCCACTCTGAACCACTTTTCTCCTTACCAAGCCATGTTCCATCTCAAACCTGACTATTCTTTCCTTCGAGTGTTTGGCTGTGCCTGTTTTCCCCATTTGAGACCCTACAACAATCACAAGCTTGATTTCAGGTCCTCTTTGTGTGTCTTCCTGGGTTACTCAGCAGCTCATAAAGATTACATCAGTCTCCATTCCTCTGACAAATGGTTTACAACTATTAATGTCATATTTGATGAACACTTATTTCCTTTTCAACATGGTTTTATGCAACACACAACTGCTAATGTACTTATAAACTCTGGTTTACCATCTTGGTATGTGCCTTATGTTCCCCTAACTCTTCCTGCAGGTACTTCATTCCTTGGTTCAGCTACTCATACAAGGTCTCACTCTTTAGTCTCTCCTTTAGGTACATTAGTTCCTACTTGTCCTTTATCACATGTTTTCTCACCTGACCATGCCTTAAACACTCCAAATAATCATCATGTGATCGTGCCTCCATCTCATCCACAACCTATCATTCCTACCCCTACTACAAATACTCACCCCATGATCACAAGATCTAAGGAAGGGATTAGAAAATCAAAGGTTTATGCTGCTACACTACCAATATCAGAACACTCAGAACCCATATCTGTCAAGAAAGCTCTCCCTCATTAGAAACATGCTATGCAAGATGAATTCACAACTCTTATGCTCAACAACACTTGGACCCTAGTACCACCACAGCCGACCATGAACATCATTGGAAATAAATGGGTCTATAAAGTTAAATTTAATCCTAATGGTATTGTTCAGAGGCACAAGGCCAGACTAGTTGCCAAGAGTTTTCATTAGACACCTGGACTGGATTTTTTAGAGACTTTTAGCCCTGTTGTGAAGCTTGTGACCATTAGGCTTGTTCTTATCATTGCTCTCACAAACAAATGGCAAATTAGACAACTTGATGTCAACAATGCATTCTTGCATGGACATCTCTCTGAATCTATTTTTATGCACAACCTGATGGTTTCGTTGACTCTTTCAAGCCACATTATGTCTGCAAACTTCATAAGGCCATTTATGGGCTTAAACAGGCCACTCGAGCTTGGTATGACAAGCTCAAGCTCACACTTCTTCTTAAAGGTTTTCAAGCTGCTAAGTCAGATAGCTCCCTATTCATTTTGCATTAGTCTACCAGAACTGTTTATTTGCTTGTATATGTGGATGACATACTCATCACAGGGAGTGATCCGCATTACATTGCTAATCTAATTTGTGCCCTTCACTCAGAATTTGCTTTAAAAGATCTAGGCTTATTACATCACTTCTTAGGCATTGAAGTGACTTTTTCTCATTTTGGTCTGTATCAGTCACAACAATGATACTTCACTGAATTGCTGCACAAATTTCACATGGACTCTTCTAAGCCTTGCCTAGCACCAGCTACTGCCTCAGTAAAGTTAACCAAAGATGGTGGCACACCACTTCCTGATCACTCAATATAGGAGTCTCATTGGGGCTCTCCAATATGCAACCATCACAAGACCTGACATTGCCTTCATTGTAAACAGACTTAGCCAATATCTGCATTGCCCTACTTCTAATAGGCTTCTCAGATATTTGAAGGGCACCATTACAGAAGGGTTACTTCTCCAACCTACCTCATCTTTCAGCATTGAAGCCTTTTCAGATGCAGACTGAGCAAGTTGCTCTAATGACAGGAAGTTAATCTGTGGGTATGCTATTTTTCTTGGCTCTTCCTCGTTATCTTGGTCTTAAAAAAATAACATATAGTAACTAGAAGCAGTACTGAAAGTGAGTACATGGCATTAGCACACACTACTATAGAGATTGCCTGGATTCAGTCTCTTCTGTAGGAGATGCATTGTTCTTCCTTTTCTGCTCCTGTAATCTGGTGTGATAATGAAGGGGCAGCCTCTATTGCATCAAATCTTGTTTCACACGCTCGAACTAAACATATCGAGATAGACGTACACTTTGTAAGAAACAAAGTTCTTGCCAAGTAGTTGGAAATCAGATATGTCCCTTCCTGAGATTAAGTTGCAGACCTGTTAACCAAGGCTCTCACTGAGCAACAGTTTACTCACCTTAAAAGCAAGCTAATTGTGGTGGTCACCTCCTTTTAGCTTGAGGGGGGATGTTAAGGCAGTGACCTAAATGAGTTGTAGTTGCCTAGTCACTTCAGTATCAACCTCCAGCTCCTCATCTCTGTCAGATCAGCACAAGTTGTTATTGCCAACATAAAAGAATATTTGAGATCTTCTTTAGCCAATGTTTGTGTGACAACACGACACCCTTCTTGTAACTAACTAATATTCTCCCCTCTCTCTTACCTGTGTGCTGAGCAAATTGCCCAAGGTCATATATATGTACTATATATTGTTATGAACATATAGGTATTGAATAAAAAAGTATTTTTGTTATTTGTTTCCTTCAAGTTTATTTTCATTTCTACACAAGTTTCAACTACATGCATGTGATTTTTGTTACCCACCATTGTAGAATGATTTTTTCTACTAATACATTTTTATCCATACTTAACAATCCACATATCCCACCTTTACAAAAAAATATGGATGGCAAAACAAAGTGCAGCATCCCACGTAACCCACCTTTACAACCAACGTGGATGGCAAAACAAAGTGCAGCAGCCCCATATCCCACCTTTACAAAATACATGCATGACAAAATAAAGTGCAGTAACCCATGTACAAAAAAAATTACTATATATATGGTGGCTCAACAAGTTCTTCAAACAGTTTCATCATACAGAAACTACTGTATAAATTCTTTCTTGAAGGCTACATCTGGCTGGGTGAAGAAAAATTGTGTTTGACCTGGGTTATTTGCTAGCAACCGACCTGCTCGAATCTTCTCAGTATTTGTCAAACTATCAATCTCCATGATTTCATCAAATAAATGATTTCTTATATCATTACCTTCTGATTCATGTTGAAAGAAGGAAGCTAGCTTAGTTATGTTTTCACTAGCTATACTATAAGCCACTCCAAATTCTTACGTGGTTTGTGTCAACACCTCCATAAATGGTTCTCCATTCATTTTCCTCTTCTTGCTTCCTTTTTTAGGGGGTCCCAATGTTGACGGTGTGCTTATAGGAGTGAGCAAATGGGGCTGCAACATCATGTTCCTCCACTTACACAGGTGGGTCAGAGATGTAAAAGTCGATATCATCCCAAACAAAATGATTGTCCTCCACCTCTTTGTCAATTTCTTCTACAGCATCAGCCGGTCCTTCAGCATCATGCCCAGCCGCTCGGTCCTTACCATACACAATGGACAACTCCTCAAAATATGGGAATGGTTTATTACGCAATCCCTTCAGCAGGATGACTCTGTAACATACATACAAGTTTGAACGTGCTGATAAGCCTCAAGTTTGAACGTGCCATTGTCATCCATCCAAGTTCCAGCACTGGCTAATTCCAGCAAGCACTCAACTAAACTTTTGGTCTTCTTTTTTACTCCATTGGCGCTTACTTTTTGTGGCTAAAACTGATTGTGAGCTTTGATGTCATACTTAGCCTTCAATAAATGAACTCAATTTGTTAAAATTATGTAAGATACTATACAAATAAATAATCAATTAACCTGAAAAAGAAGACTAACGTTCATACCTAGATACGCCAAAATATAAAGTCCATAACCATCCAAATTTTATAAAAATTTCCAATACAATTTAACATTGTTTACAAAAATAAAGCACCAGAAATACATGATGAAATAATGACAAAATCAAACACAAAGTTGCCTAAATGAGCTTACGTAGTCCTCCATTGTCTCCTCTGGTTAAATGCCTCACTTGCTAAGTTATCTCTCCATGCACTCCAAGCATTTGAAGATTCTACATACAAGATAGGATTCGCTTCAACATCAAAATCTTTATCATTCTGACTTAATAAAACCTCTTCAAATGGATCAGTAGGCATCTCCATTGTAATCAGGTTATGCAGAAGGCAATATGCCGTAATCTTCCTACATTGAACCTTGACTGGATAGTAAAATTTGCTTCTAAGTATTGCCCATCAGCCTTTTAATAGACCAAATGCTCTTTCAATCACATTTCTGGCAACAGAGTGCTTCATATTAAAAAAAATCTTGTGCAGTTCTAGGTTGATAACTGTCTGTCCAATCTTGTAGATGATATCTTTAGCCTCGATACGGTGCTAAGAAACCTTCAGCATTGGTATAACCGACATCGCATAAATAATAATATCCTACTAATAGAGTTGATTAATTTGTGATCCCTGATATCAATTTCAAATAATAGTCTATTTTATAAATAAGGATTATAGAAGTATCTTGATGAACTTTTAACCCATTTTTCCTAGAAACGGCATCCCAAAGGACTCTAGAATCGGCAGCTGAACCCTCCCATCAAAGTAAGACAAAAATAAATTGCATGTCTTGGGAGCAAACACCCAAAATATTGGTAGCAATTTCATTCTTTCTTGTTCTGTATCTAGGTCTTAATCACACGCACATTGCCTTAATATAAGTTCCATCTAGTGCCCCTAAACAATTATGGATTAAAAAACGTATGATGTTATCATTAATGTTTGTGTTCTACTTACATAGACTGTTATGTTTGTCGGTATCTGACCTTCAACCACTTCCACCTTTCATCGGTTGAATTTATAGGAACAGGTTTTGGTTTTTTCAATAACAACCTATAAAAATTTAATTGTCGAATATGATGTCTAACCAACGAGCGCTCACCCCAGGAAGCAGTGTTCTTAAATCGTTTCAACAATGCTAGAACAATTCATTTTTCAGTAGGAAATGAATGATGATCCATATCTACATTTAAATAAACTTCACATCAAAAATAAACTTATAACCAATAAACTCTGTATCTGCATTTACTTTCAATAATCCATTAAAAACCCACTAAACTTATACACCAATACGTTTACACGTTTATCTTCTAATCAACTTCTTTTATCATTTTGGTATATCTCATTCTTTCTTATTCGGACTAAGCAATCATTCCTAATATGTCTCATGTCACGATTTTACAGTGTGAAAACCCATTTGATTCGTCAGCACCACTAAGCTTTTCTTCTATAAATACTCTTCTAATTACATTTATCCAAACAAACCATAAACACGTCCAATGTAATCAATCTCAGAATCTCTCCTCTGCATTTATCCAAGCCTATAACTCAAGATATTGGAATTTTCAAAACTGGGTTGAATTCTTAAACTCAAACACTGCTCCATCCATGGAGTTCAATCTCAAAAACTCATTTATATTTATCCATGAACTTGACTTTGTCCATTATTAAAAACTCATTAATTAGTATTTATCCATAAACTTAATTCTTATACTCTCTGTTCCCTCTGCCTCGTTAAATCTGATTACATGCCATCCCACATTTATATATGAGGTCACAAACCCAAAACAAAGACCATCGAACCAACGTAAAAAAGAAATATAACAGCTGATAAATTAAGTGAGAAAACTCTAAAAATATCACAATCAAACGCACAAACCCGTAGTTCTCAAATTTGGTTTAAAGATCTTCATGCATTCAGTGGTTCTCATTCACTTAACAAAATCATGGATGAAATATAAAAATAACATTGATGCAGATCTAAAAAACTACCAAATATACGCAGATCTGAAAATAAATTTCCTTCTAGATTAACCATGCTCGAGATATAACAAAGAGAAAAAAACAGAGATCCAAGGGAAGAGGAAAAGATGAGACGAGACATACCTTCACAAATCAGAAAGAGCAAGCTTTGACTCGGTTGAGAGGTTTTACACACAATGAAGAAATGAAGAAGCTTTTATCTCAACAGTAATAGAAGGGCACATTTGGGCATAAAACTTCTGAAAAAGTTGATGATTGATTGAAGTTGTAATAACTTGTATCCCCTTCCTCCGAGAATAAGAGATAGCAGGTTGAGAGAGAAGGATTGAGATTCATCTTCCTAGCTGAAATAATAGATGCCAGTCACTTACATTCCCACCCAAAATCTAGAAGCAAACAAAGGCAAGTTGTTGAGATTCCCATTCCAAGTACAAGTTACCTGGAACTAAACGTGCCATAAGTTTCCTCTTCTTCCAATACTTCAAAGTCTCTCTCTCTCTCTCTCTCTCTCTCTCTCTCTCTCTCTCTCTCTCTCTCTCTCTCTCTCTCTCTCTCAATGATGCGAATAGTCATCTTATCTAAAATCATCAAGGGCAAAGCCTTAAATATTAATATTTTTATATCCCTCATAACTTAGACAGTAAAAGAAACCTCGATATTAATTATAAATATTCATCCATGTTATAATAAATACAAGCAGTTTTAAAGTTTGAGCCTTAATTAAAGGACTTAATTTCATAATTTAAATTTGGAGGCTCAAAATTGCAATAACCGCCGAATTAACCACAACTTGGCACCTATATTACTTACCGCTTGACATGCTGTCTGTTCAAAACTCACTGACCACCCACTATAACGGTTAGATTCTTTGAAATATGCAGAAAGAAAGAAAGAAAACTTCTCTAATGGCATCATCTATTTCTTCAAACTTCCTCTTCCTCTCCATCACGATTTCCATTTTCATTCCCTTAATCCTCTCTTCATCTGTAATAGAGGACTTAAATAACTTACACCCACCTCCAGATTTCAACTCTACAATCAATTCCAACTGTTTGAATAACCCTTCTCTTAGATACTGCAACTCATCTCCTCTTATGGACCTTAATGAAATTTTCAAATCAACCATTGTTGCCAGCCATCTCTGCAACGAATCCAGGAACCCGAATTGCGTCGAATCGTTTCCCGTAGTAGACCTTCGAAACCGCCCGAAGATTGCTCCTCTCTACTTGTCTTTCAACTTCTTTTGGAAGTACTGCCCTCTAACCGTTCTACAAATTGACCTATCCAATAACTCATTAAAGGGTAGTTTTCCAATTGATATTCTTCAGTGTACCCAAATCCAGGCTCTTGATTTGAGCCTAAATGATCTAACCGGCGATTTCCCGGTACAGAGTTTCTCCCCTCTTACCAACCTCACAAGCCTCAACCTTTCTTACAATTATTTCACAGAGAGTAAGATATCGGATACCGTTTTCTTTAAACGCTTCAACTCTTCGAGTTTTATTGATTCGGGTATTCTTCCGGATCACGGGAAGTATAGGATTAAGGCTGTAATCTTGTTGATTGGTTTTCCAATCTTTGTGATTTTAATGGTGGGCTGTTTTGGGTGGCTATGCTTCTACAGGCCAGATTTCCTCCCCAAAATGCTTCAAAACAAGCACAAGTTCACCCCGGCTATGCTTAAAGCCGCGACTAACGGGTTCTCGAGAAAGAGTTTGATGGTAAAGAGTGAGGGAGTTGATATTTACAGAGGAATTCTAAGGGATGGAAGTGAAGTGAGGATTGAAATTTACAAGGATGGCACTCCAAGAGAAGGTAGGAGGAAGTTTGTGGAGGAGTGTAAGATTCTAGCTCTATTAAGCCACCGGAACTTGGTTCGGGTTCGTGGTTGGTGTAATAACCGAAGCTTGAGAGGGATTGTTACTGAATGGATAGAGGGTGAATGTGTAGAAATGTGGTTATTAAGGTCAGGTCCGCCATGGAAGCATAGGGTGAAAGTAGCGAAGGGAGTAGTTGAAGGAATGTGTTATTTGCAGCAACAATGGCCTGAAGTGGATTATGATCTGAGCATAAGTAGTGTCTTGTTGTCTGATGATTTTGAGCCTTTGATTTCAAGGTTTAAAGTTGGAGACCAAAGCAGGAGAATGAGTAAGTTCATTTTTAAAAGCTAAACGTACAAATTTTTTCCAGAAACATTCTGGGCTGATTAATTTTATATGAGTAATTGAATGTGTCAATTATTTATTGATTTATGTTTAATCTTCTTTATTCTATAAGAAACTTCTAACATATATTTGAATTTGATGGTTTTAGGAAGTATTTTAACGATTTCGGGAGGTTGAATGATTTCAAAACTAGCAAATTCGTGCAATCAGCTGCTTAATTTATCGTTGTTTAAACTTTAAAACTTCCAGCTGATATAATCTAACAAAAGTAACATATGATATATTTCAGAGGTCTACAAATTTGGAGTATTCCTATTGGAAATGATAGCGAACAAAAGGGTGGGAGATAGAGTCGATCAAGGCGAGCCTGGTTTTATCGAATATATAAGAATGAACTACCCTGCAAATTTGAGGAAGGTGATCGATGAGACGATGGAGATATCCGAAAATACGTTAGATCAAGCTAAACATGCAATCATCCTCAGTCTGAAGTGTACCGAACAATCGAGTGGTAGACAACCGAATTTGATTCAAATATTTGATGTGATCACAAGGATGTATGAGTCTTGCTTGGTTTTGGCGTCTCCTTCTCTGAAAAGATCACATGGACATGGAGAGAAAGCTAATAGGGAACACAAACACATTCAATCAAGATAATGATAAATTTGTGTATATAAAAATATCCTGATATTTCTTTATTTCATCCTTTGGTTTTCTTACTCATTCCTATTTTGGGGTGTAAATATTTTTGCTTCGAGCAACAAATATTATATTTACCTAAACTATCTTGAGAATATAGTTGACAAGTAAATAACATCTTTATTCTCTAACATTTGAGTCTGATATTAACCTAATAGTATCCTTGAAGTGTATAGAGCAACTTCTTTTATGGCTTAGCATATATGGAATGGCTTAAAGAGTGGCGAAAAGCTTTACTTTGCCTAAATATTTATCACTAGTAGTGAGCTCGTGAGCTCGTAGTACTCTTTCTTAGAAAAATTTTATAGTGTCCCGACATTGAAGAGTGAACCTCCTTCCTATAATATAGATTGACATTTGGTTGTGATAACCTATAATCGAATAATATTTGTGGTCTACTTCAAGTAACATTCTATCATGGCTTGACATATATGGAAAAGCTTAAAGTGTGGTGAAAAGCTTCATTTTACCTCCCTCGTAAAGAACTTTCCATGCTTAGTAAGTACTTTTAAAATACTGAATTGTCAATGTTCATCCCCACAATTTATTTCCACTTATATTATAATATGATATTTTATTCATAATTTAAATAGACGAATAAATTATTTCATTAAAATTTGAAAAGTTTTCACACACACATCAAATAATAATGTGATTGAGTTCTGAATTTTAAATACTATAAGAATAACTAATATTTTCTCTCTTGTCGGGTTTTGGCCTACCGCTGAAAAGCACTTTAGTAATAACTATTACATGATGAATGTTTATCACCCAATCAAAAGTTTAAGTAATAGCCAGACAAAGTTGTTGATACTTCAATTATGACCTAACACAAAGTGTGGATCAAACATGTTTCTTTTTTTAGAGTAATTATATTCATTTCTACCTGAATTAGCACGTATTCTAAAAATAAAAGGTCGGGCTAGCGAGCCTAGTGTTGGGACTAAACTGAATTATGTGTAAATCTTAGGGACTAATGAGGAACATATATTATACAGGGTTAAAATATAAAACATATATATGCATTCGACTAAAATGTAAATTATATATTTTTTTAAAAATTCATACTTTTATAGCCATGTAATTTGAGAAACTTTCAAATACACCCTTCTATCATGGTTTTTCATCAAAATTGACGAACTTTTAACTTTATTTTTAGACTCTTCTTCTTCTTGTCCAAAAGAGAAGATCTTCATTATTTTCCTCCATTTGCCCTATTTCCCTTCATGTTTGACACTATTTATTTTATATAAATAATCATTTCTCCCTTTTTAGACCTCCATTTTTCGCCTTCATTCTCCTCTTCACCATTTTAGACCATATTATGGAAGACAATCTCGAAACCACAAAATCAAGACAAAATAAACACAACAAAGCAAATTACTTAACTTATTCGAAGAGAATCATTAAGAAATTTTAAGTAAACTTAACATTTTGATCATTCAATGTCAAACCCTAAGTTATTCTATTTTCTCTCTCCTTTATGAGAACTCTCTCTCTCTCTCAATTGCAAAAATACAAAAAAAAATAACAGTAAAAAATGTTATAAGTAAATAAAAGTTAAAAAAAAATAAAAGTTAAATTTAACTATCTAACAACGCTAGCTTACGACGACGGAAGTTAATCACGTGCATTTTAGTGTCATATTTAACCAAAATTCTCATGGATGAGTGTTTTTGAAATTTCTCAAACTACATGTGCATAAAAGTATGAAAAAAAAAGTTTAATGGTGTAATTTATATTTTAATCTATTGTGCAGTCATTAAACTAACTAAGAAGATGAAGGGTAAGTTTGTGCTACAGTTTTAGTTATAAACACTGACAAATACAACCACTTAGAAAACGTGGTGCTTGTGAGCGCCGAGCATGAGCTCTTGAAATGTTACTGAGGCCATTTTTTTGGCCTATGCTGGGGCTAATCATGGAAAGCAAGGTCTCTCATTTGGCAAATCTCTTACAATCTTGCATTGATAATAAAGCCCATTTGGTAGGCAAGCTCGTTCACGCTCTTGTCTTTCGTAATGGCCTCGTTTCTGATACTTTCCTCTCTAACCGCCTCATCGAATTCTACTCTAAATGCAGCAATGATGATAATGCTTACAAAGTGTTTGATAAAATTTGTCATAAAGATGTATATTCATGGAATGCGATCTTGAGTTCATGCTGCAGAGCAGGAAAGCTAGAGGATGCACATAATCTGTTTGATAAAATGCCCGATAGAAATACAGTGTCATGGAACACTTTGATTAGTGCTTTAGTTCGATTTGGGCACAAAGAACAGGCCATAGATTTGTACGATGAAATGATTTTGGATGGAATTGTGCCAACCCGTTTCACTTTGGCTAGCATTTTTAGTGCTTGTGCTACATTGATGAATGTAGAGCATGGTCGGAAATGCCATAGTCTTGTTATTAAGCTTGGTCTTGATGAGAATTCATATGTTAGTAATGCTTTGTTGTGTATGTATGCTAAGTGTGGGTTTATAAGGGATGCAATTCTGCTTTTTAAGGACATGATTGAGCCAAATGAGGTTACATTTACTACTATGATGAACGGGTTAGGGCAAACAGATCAAGTAGTGGAGGCTTTGGAGATGTTTAGATTAATGTTTAGGAAACGGATTCGTGTTGATTCGGTATCATTGTTGGCTTTTCTGGGTATTTGTGCTAGGCAAGGATGTGGGGAACTTGATCTTCATGATCAGGGTACTGGGTTTCTTTGTTATGTAAATGGGAAACTAGTACATCATCTCTCAATAAAGCTTGGGTTTGAGAGGGATCTTCGTTTAAGTAATTCAATGCTCGATATGTACGCAAAGAATGGAGATATGGATAGTGCTGAGAAGATTTTTGCAAATTTGCCCTACGCCAGTGTAGTTTCTTGGAATGTCATGATAGCTGGTTATGGCCAGAAAAACCAAAGTGGAGATGCAGTAGAGTGTCTGCAAAAAATGCAAGCTTGTGGTTTTGAGCCAGATGAAGTAACTTATATAAATATGCTTGCAGCCTGTGTGAAGTCTGGTGATATTGAAAATGCGCGTAAAATGTTTGATAATATGTCAAGGCCAAATATTAAATCATGGAATGCAATGCTTTCTGGATATTTCCAGGCCGAGTATTATAAGGAGACAATAAAGCTCTTCAGGGAAATGCAGTTTCAAAATGTTCGATTTGATCGAACTACTTTAGCGATTGTCCTTAGCTCATGCGCTGCAATAGGTCTTCCTCATGGTGGAAAACAGGTTCATGCTGCTTCTCTAAAGGCTGCCTTGAACACTGACTTATATGTTGCCAGCGGACTTATCTGCATATATTCAAAGAGTGGGGAGACTGAAATATCAAGGCATATATTCAGCAATATGCCTGAACTAGATATAGTTTGTTGGAATTCATTGATAGCCGGTTTCTCCCTCGATTCTCAAAATGAGGAGGCTTTCACTTTCTTTAAAAAGATGAGGCAAAGTGGGAATATGCCTACCCAATACACATATGCTACTGTCTTGAGTCGTTGTGCAGAATTATCGTCTTCTTTTCTGGGAAGACAGGTTCATGCACAGATTGTAAAAGAAGGATTAATGAATGATGTAGTTGTTGGGAGTACTCTTATAGATATGTACTGTAAGTGCGGTGACATAGATGGGGCAAGACAATTCTTCGACATGATGCCTGAGAGAAATACTATTACATGGAATGAAATTATACACGGGTATGCGCAGAATGGGCGTGGAGAAGAGGCTGTTGATCTCTATAACAGTATGATTGGGTCTGGTGAGAATCCTGATGGTATAACCTTTCTTGCTGTTTTAACTGCTTGTTCCCATTCAGGATTGGTGGATCTTGGAATTCAAATATTCAATTCAATCGAGAAAGATCACGGAGTGGAGCCACTTTTGGATCATTACACTTGCATTGTTGATTCTCTAGGCCGAGCTGGACGATTCCAGGAAGCAGAAGCACTTCTAGATAAGATGCCATATAAAGACGATCCAGTTATATGGGAGGTTTTGCTTAGTTCTAGCAGGGTTCATGGTAATGTGTCCTTAGCAAGAAGAGCAGCAGAGGAACTCTCCCAGTTGGCTCCACGTAACTCTGCCCCATATGTTCTTCTTGCAAATACATACGCTTCTTTGGGAAGATGGAATGATGCACGAGTTGTTAGAGAGTTAATGAGTGATAAACGGGTCATCAAGGATCCAGGCTATAGCTGGATTGAATACAAGAAAACACAGAAAAGCTTCATAGCGGATGATAATATTTTTGTTGCTGACGATGAAGCTGAAATGCGAATTAGCGGAACATCATTGTGCTAATGGACAGTATGAGGTAAAAATGTCTTGTTCAGGGAAGCAATGTTGTTTCTTTAAAAGGACCATGAAAAATGTGGTCAAGAGGATTAGCAAGGATGGTTAAATAGGTCTTTACATTTAACATAGAATGCCTATTTATACAAAATGGAGACCTGAAGACCTTCAAAAGGGAGATTTCTCATGATGTGTAACGGCACATACATTTAAGCAGCCGGAGCACTTGAAAGACTTTGAGTCGGCCCGTCGGGGTATGTTGGGAGTTTTTTTGTTCAGAAGCTCTTTTAGACATATGAAACATTATTTAGCTATAATTATTGAGTTAGCATCTTAGTTTGAAGCACTTTTTTGTACTTCAAAACATAATTTCTTTCTACTTGGAAGCATTTGGTATATGCTTCTTGAGAAAGTGCTTCCAAGTATAAACAAGTGGTCAAAAAAGCACTTTGTGAGTAAGTTTGTCTTAATCTAGTAATTTTCAACGCATAAAAGCGCTTTCAAAGAGAAGCTCTCCTAAGCACACCCTTGATCCTTCAGCTACTGCAACCGGATGCATCAACCTAGTGGTGCAGTTTGTGAAAGATGCATAAACCAAAAGTCTACCCCCAGTGGAAGAATGATCAAGCAAGGCTTAACATCAGGAGTCTTTCCCGCCAGGCATTCCTCTTAGAACCTATGAAGGATTGAGTGTAAGTCTTTCTTTCTTTTCCTTTTTATTCCTACAGTTCTTAGATAATAACTAACAAGTACCATTTTTCCTTATCGTTAAGAACATCCGGTGAATCTTGTAGTGGTAATCCAGAAGTTGAGTTCTCTTGGGTCAGATGTTAAAGTACCAATGTGTATCATGCACTTGAATTCATATACTAATGTCCATCTTTTACGTAAAATAAACTAGTCGTTATGGTTATTATTAGGAGGTTCGTGCAGATACAATGTAGTTATTTTTCACTATGCAAGGATCAGCCTCATTTGAAGTGAATTCTGGACTGTCAGCATTTTGATATCTTACTAACGAATTAATTTTATTTGAATACTTGAAAGGAGAAAAATTAAGTTTATAGAATTGATTTCTAGATTGGCAGTCTTGCTTTAAGGACAACTATGATCCTTCCTTCGTCTTGTAGAAATGGACTAACCATATATATTTCTTCTATTTGAGATTCTTGAATAAGGCTGATGAGGATTCACAAGGAGACTCAAATCCTTTGATTTTCATTTCTTCAGGTATCCATGGCTTTTCATAACCGACTAATCGTTCCATGCTGATACGATATCAGTCCATGCTGCCATGTGATTTTGCTTGGTTGAGGAAAGATGTTGCATTTCTGTTAGGTTACCAAGGTAATTTTAGTGTAATGTATCATATAGGAGGAAAAAGAAAAAGAGAAAGGAGATGAGACTCATGAGAGAGAATTTTTTTTTTAGTTTCTCTATCCTCACCCTCAGTATATTACAGTTACAGAATTGTAGATTTTTTGTTGTATTACTGATATGTTTTAATAGCATCTGAATTGTTGATGCGTAACAAAATCAATTTCAAGTGGAGGTCAAATGAATAGATGAGGTTGGACATTTTGACGTCATTTATGTATATGCTAAAGGTTTTTGGATCAAGTAAACAATACATATGATAAACGAAGAATACGAAAATGATCGAAAAATGAGGATTGAATGCAAAAATGTCTTTGTTTGTAGTTCACGCTAGAAATTTGACTTTTGTGTTGGAAATATGACTTTTTCTCGTCATTGCCCTGTATAATGATGCTAAATTTGGTTTGGTGTGTATTTCCAGTGTTTTTGCTAAATTTGACGACATTTCATATCAGTTTTATTGAACAAATATAGTCAAACGTATTTGTTCAATGAATTCTTAAATTAAGTCTATTTATTTTTTAAAAATAAATAGACTTAATTTATTACAAGTCATTTGTTTGTTTGCTTGTGAAACAAGCACTGCCCTCGGAGATCTTTAACAAAATATGGTCTTGGGTTCGCAAATTACTTGAAATCATGAATTGGAAAAAGAATTTCAATATTCTGAGTCTGTACTCTTTCCTTCAAGATGTTATCACGTTTATTACTCTATCATCTTTTAGTTTTCACTCTCTTTTTTCTCTCATTTTCTAATTTCTATTTTACGATCAAATTCTAATGGAAGCGTGTGATGTAGAGACGATCCCTCTAAACATTTTTTTTTCATAATTTTCAAGATTCAAACATAATATGACCAACTAGTGGAGCAAATTTCAAAGTAAAGAATTCTAAAATCATAAAAGGTTTTCATTCCAAACCTGTTGTGAATCCCTAAAAAACATCATCTCATCCTGGTAGTGATTTAACATAGCTTTATCTTATGCCCACCTGCATTGGATAACTGTGAGTACAGAGCAGAGTAACCCAGGAAAGAATTTTGGCCCCAAAGGCAATCTTTCTTCTGTTTTTTCAAAAACTAAATACAGACACCAAATCTCATTGGGAAACTCAAAATGTCCCACAATCCATGATCCCAATGACCCAAATCATTCTCTATATAAACCATATATCTCTCACCTTTTCTCACCAATCCCAACAGTATCATCCACCACCAAAGTTTCATAAGTTACTTTAGTTCAGTTGCTTGGACAGTTAACCATGAAGAACTCTACATTTTCCAAGGTTTTCCTCATTACCTTCCTCTTCTTCCTAATCCTAACCACCCACATGGGTGAGGCTCTCATTCCGTGCTCCACCGTCAACGGCAAGGCAGCTTCTTGTTTGGCATATGCTATGGGCAAGGCCCCAAAGCCGTCTGCTGCCTGCTGCATTGGGCTGCAACAGCTTGCTCAGAGCGTCAAGGCTGTTGATGATAAGAAGGCTATTTGCCGCTGCTTGAAGGCAGGTGCCAAGGCTTTCACAGGGATGCAGGACAGATTCTTGAGCCAAATTCCGACTGTATGCAACATCAAAGTTGGTTTCCCAGTTTCTATCAGCACTAACTGTGAGACGTAAGTAAATGGCTAAATATACAATGTGCAACCTCTCGTTAGTCCAATTGGCAAAATTATAACTATAAAGATCAAATTGAAATCAGACCAGAATTAGAAGTGCAAAACTGAATTTTACCCCACATAAAAACATAGAACTTGTTTTGTTTCCCACTTCAAATTTCAAATCTTTTGCTAATTTGAAGTTCTGATCTAAGTTATGAATGCTTGCAATGTGTTTTTTGAACATGCAGGATTCACTGAATATTGGGGTGAAGCAGTGAGTAGCAGAGGAGTAATCTAAGAGCAGTATGAGTTGAATAAAAAAATATTTAAGGCACAATATGCATGTTTTATGAGAAAACATTGCAGTTTTAATTACCTTAATCTTGTAATTCTCATTTTGCAATAGAGAATGAGATTCTGTTATCTTCAACTATTTGTTTACCCTGTTTGAGAACCACAATGATGAACAACATGAAATCAAAGCAAGTTGTGTTAGTAATCAGGGGATAATCCAGTCAGTAACCAAACCTGTCCTCCGAAGCGTGCGTTCTGCTTCTAGCTTTTCTCAGACAATTAGCATTCTAAGAACATATGAGAAATCAATTCTCTTATCGACATTTCCTCGATGTTTTACATTCCGCACCTCTCTATACTCATATAGTGAGAAAATATTATTCCTTTGCACGTCAGCATGGTGATATTTTTATGTGTCAATAGTTTCTTGTGAAGTAAAATACAAACAAACTATAAGAGATCAAAGAGGCTGTGATAAACAACACGGGAGATGGAGCCCCTGAAAAAGAAGAGAGAAAACTGTTGATAGCTTAGTATTATGACATTGATCTCTCAAGAACTCAGATGTGCTGAGGACAGTAGAAACTAAATGAAGACAGTCACTTCAACTTCCTTCAACTTGGGAAATAAACTATTTCTTTCCTGTCAATATTTAATAAAACAAAATTTGATTTTCCATTGGTTACAAAATTCTCATCTGTGTAATAATCAGAATTCAGGTATGCTGATAGATGAGCATAACCTCAGATTTGTTGAAAAACCTGAAGTAGTACATTCCAATACAATTACCACGAAGTGCAGCCAAAATTATGACTCATTCTCATCATCACATCCTATTCACAATCCTATTCAACAAATGACATGTTTACTAACAAGAAAAGGGAATAGATCGAAAGATAATTATTCCCTTTCCATTCATTCATGGTTTTTCTTAGTACTGTTTGAATGAGAATGGGTGGGATTCACTCCATTCTCTTTCCTGGTTTTGCATCAGATTCATTTTCCTCACCCCCATAAACCCCATTCCTTTTCCGTGAATCCAATATTTTTCACTAATTCCCTTGTGTTTGTGTGTGTAAATTATAAATACGATAACACAAGATGAATTTCATATATTTTATAACGAAATAAAGAACGGCCAGGAAAAAGTGCTAATTATGTACTCCTGCTTCTAGTGAAAGATTATAAAGAATTGTAAGGGTAGATATAACGTGAGATGGTGTATAACCTTAAGTCACCAGCATCATGTCTTAGGAAGACATCCTCAACTGCATATCCATATCATAAATTCAATATTTCTTGGACAAAGGCTTCATCAAGCTAGAGGATATCCCTTTGTAGATTTTTTCTTACGGAGATTTTTCGTAAAAATCTACCACAACAATAGCATTAGATGACCCAAAGAATGTGATATTTAAGGGGGAAAAAAGAATGAGGGGGGGGGGGGGGGGGGGGGG
>QANY01004257.1:664338-677717 GCA_003255025.1 Datisca glomerata | reverse complement strand
GGGGGGGTAAAATGTTATCTAAAAAATTAACTGTGACAACAAGGCTTCATATAAATGTTTGTGGAGTTTGCCTTATAATCTGTTATCAACCTACTTATGATTGCATTACTAATTCACATACTTAGTAACCCTTTAGAACCACTAATTATGTGGCTCATTAGAGATGGAATTTTGGATTGAAGCAAGAAGTTAGTATCTTTTACCTGGTTGCAGTACATCTGGTATGGAAAGAACGCCTGATGCATTAATGAGAAGATTCAAGGATCCATATCTTTGTTTTAAAGACTTGGCGGTTTCCTGAAATGTCATGTAATATCAGCTTCCAAAGAAGACTAAAGAAATCAATTGCTATGGACCATAGGAGATGTTTAAAAGAAAAAAAAAAGGATAATCAGAGGTTATCAAGAACAGCTTGATTAGTTGAATGACCAAAGAACAAAACATGATAATTTTCATCAAGATATATAGACACTTATACCACCAGCCCACCTAACTCCAGCCTAGAAATCCCATACGAATCACCACCACGCCCCATAATAGAACGGGAGAAGAGTTGATGAGTTGGTTTAGAACTACGTTATCCAGAACGTCAAACGTTACGGTACGCAAAACGGTAACAAGATTGCTCTACGTTATTTGTCCTTGTACGTGGTGCAACAATGGTAGACTTCTTCTACATCTTAGGTGGTATAGGATACATTTTCAGGAAAATGTACTTAATAACATATAATTATACGTATTGTATCAATCTTAAGTAGTTTAAGTTTGTATTTGAAAGCCTCGTTCCAGATCGCTAGTGATCCATGTTTCGGATGTGCGATCCGGATCATATACCGCTAGTACTTCAATGTTTTTCAGTAAACTACGGTTTAGAAACAGGAACATGAGAAAGCAATGTATACCTCTATGGTGCTTTCCATGGTTAAATCCAATTGTTGGATGCATAGGCGTTCATCATACTTGTCTTTCAGATGAAGAAGCCCTGTTGCTGCAGCAGGATTACGGCAAGTAGCAACAACATGCCCTTTTTCATTCTTCTCCAACAGCTGCTTAACCTATAAGAGGCGGTAAAGTTTAAAAAACAGGTGACAATTATATTTTATGCCAATGAGTAAGCACATTATGACTTTGTTAATACAAAGATCTGTTGACCTATGTTCTTTGTCCATAAGAGGCACCGAAGTACCAAATAGATTAAAAAAATCGTAATGTTGCATCACTGTGCAAGACGGAACAATATCATTAATCTATCACTGTAGGAGATAGATAACAAAATCTATCAGATAGGAAGACATTTTACATGATAAGAAGCTGCCACTCCTCAAGGAATCTAAGTAAATGTTAGTTCGGAAAGCTTGTATGGTGACCAGATTATTAAGGTTCCCTTTTGATCTAAAGAAATGAGGTTTCTTTCGTTATTTTTTACTAACTACAAAATAGAAACTATTGATTGATGCGAATTGCATATTCATTTTGATTGAAAATATATTAATATAATGTCTAGAATTATTTGAAATAGATAGATAGTTCGAAATAGATTGTTTTGAACTACTCTTTCAGCTAAAGAATCAAATGAATCCAATAAATCTACCAACATTAATTCACACCCCTTAAGATTTCAATAGGATGTAATTAGGAACTGATCGTCAGATTTTTTTTTCCTGGTCAAGTAAAGTATTCTCCAAGGGATAGACTAAGTCTAAAAACAAAATTTTATATACTTTTGAAAGCAGCAAGACAAAGAATCATGGCTGAAGCATCTCTATAAGATCTTAGAAGAGCCACCACTGCAGAAGTAGATAAAGGACTGCAAGCCAGATTTTTGTACAAAATCTCCTTTGCAATTTGAATGTCAAATTAAGGACGAACAGACTCTAGAAGTGAGTTCATAGCTTAGGGACAGAAAACACTGTTTAGTGAAACTAAGCGGATGAATTTTGCATCGTATTCTGCGTAATGATTCAAATAATATTCTTTTTCCATGACAAAAACAGTGCTGCTTATCCACTCTAAGTGATTCCGCTCAATTCCCAATTCAAGAAAGATGAGATTAAGCCATAACAGTTCATTTCTAAAGAATTATTTTGACAATGTGAACAACAAAGATGGACCACAAAGCACAAAACAACCTCAGTTCCATGAAATAGAGAAATAAATAACAAATAAGAACAAAAAGAAATTGAAAGGAAGAAAAAAGCTCACGAATTCGAGGCCAATTCCTCTGGAAGCACCCTGAACCATGGAAATTCCACCTTCCAATTTCGCAGCAAAAGAGGAATAACAGGCACTCTTCGTCACTGACCTCAGGCTCAACGCCATGACTGCGTGCTGGTTAAGAAGGAAGAGCCTCATATCATTTCTTGCTTAGCTTTCATATACAAACGTCAATAATCATGTGATAGCTATTCTTCATGGAGGAAATCCGGAAAAAAAAATGAGAAATTTTCAGCTTCACCCTTGTCTGTCAGGGGACACATCGATATAAAACCCCATCACCCTTTCTAACTAAATTTAGTCGAAAATATTCTGTTTTATCTGATTAATAAGCAGAAAATATTATACTAAATTATAGTCTAACAGTTTTATATATTAAAATTAATATTTATTAGATTATTGTTTAGTATAATATTTTTTATTCGACTATAATCTAACGAAACAAACAAATAATTTTTACCGTATCAAGTCGTAGACCATGGTATGATAGTTTTATGTTAAAATTAACACTTGATAGATCATATTTTAAAGAACAATAGAAATATAAGTTTTGATATCCTAAAAATAATTTAAAAATATTAATATCATTAAATTCTATCTCAATGATATTTCTGTGAAAATTTCTAAAAAAAAACACTAAGAAAAGCCATTAAAAATTATTGTCTAGACTCTGAGTTGAACGAAGAGTAAAAATTAATTTTCATAGACAATATAAGTTAGAATTATTAATTTTAACTCGATTTTTATTTAGCTCACAAAAAATTTCATGGCTATCATTCGGCCCCGTGGTTGGTTAGTTGGATAATTAATAAAAATACGTGTGCAAATAATGTTAAATCTCGTATATATTTACTCTTCCAACTTTATAGTATAAAACTGCAACCATAATTTTAAGAATCTGGGCATAGATGATCTCATTATAAAATTTATAGGTAAAAATAAACAATAAATTTAATAGTATGCAAAAATAATGTTTTTAAAATAAAAAAAAATCAGACAAGTTGGGTTAAAAAAAAATTTAAATTATAATTTTTTAAAATAAGTTGGCGCAGTAGGTTAAACTCTCATACTCATACCCTAAAGGTCGTTGATTCGTCATATTTTCTCATTCCCTTTAAAATTTATAATTGTAACTTTGACAAAAAATTAGATTTTTTAGTTAATTATGAACTTATTATTTTATATTTTCACTTTTGTAACCACCAAAAAAAATTTATTATCACTTTTTGTTTTTTTTAATATTTTTTTATAGTATTTTCTCTCTTCTCTTAAATAATTTACTTTAAAACACATTATACTTGAAAAATCACACTTTCATTTTATTTTTGTGTCACCCTCTCTCTCCCTCTTCGTCCCTCTCTCTCCCTCTCCGTCTCCATCCCCGCCCCCTCTCTCTAGGAAAAAAGAAAAAATAGAATTGAAAATCTTCACGCTCATTGCTCATTCAATTACATCTATCTTCTCAATAAGTAAACATATAGTTACTTACTGTTTTGCTACATTCTAATGTATCATATTTTCTATCATTCTCCTACATTTGTTGGACATTGGTCAAAAGATAAACATCATCTTCAGTTTTACAGTCAATCATCTTAATAGATGAGCATAAAAAATAAATTACCCCATGCTAAGTTAACACTTGTTAACGATAATTAAATAATATATTTACTTATTTCAGATTGTGAAAAATAACTTGTAAATTAAACCAAGAATATAAAAGAGCTTTCAATGATTTCTGTAGATTTTATTATAGATTGGACAAATTTTTTAAGCAAGTCGAACACATTTGAGTAGAATTTTGGAAAATACCATAAACAAACATAAGAAAAAAAATGTAATGGGAAGTAACTCTTGATGGTTACAAAACAAGTGAAATGGTAAAATAGTAAGTCCATAACTAATTTAAATTTCGTAAACTTGAAAATGGTCATCTATTTACAATTTTCCATAATTTTCTACCCGTTAATCACATCAGCTAGTGGCGCTAAAACTGGTTGAGCATCATGTGCTGTTGGCTTATCAATAACACCTTCGTCAGCACGATCACTATCAATGTCTCTACCATCCTTATTCCTTGGAGATATAGGAATTAGATTTAACTCAATTTCATCAGGTTGAGGCTTTTCAACTATCGTTAAACCTGCAATAGTCTATTCATCGAGGAATTTCACATGTCAGCTTTGGACAATTTTCTTCCCAGTTGGTTCGCATTATTTCTTGTAAGGTAATTCAATAATGATATTCTTCTTCACTACTTTCACCAAACCCTTGGTGAGCTTCGCAAATGTCATGTAGAGCGTAGGCTTTTTCCTCCCTCTAACTACTACCATTGACGTTTCGGTGAGCTTCAATTTACCTTCACCAAAGTAACTCTGATAACCCTCATCATCGAGCTAACCTATAGAAATCAAGTTTAGTCGGATCCCTGGAACGTATCTCACATTATTGAGTACTAGCTTGTATCATATATATGTCTCTAGACACACATCTCCCATCCATGTAACCTTGGAGGCACCATCCTTCTCCATCTTCATAACACCAAAGTCACTTGATATGTAAGATGAGAACATATCCTTCTTCAGGCAACATGTATGGCGGCAACACTATCAACTACACAATCTGTGTCTAAACATGTACCATTCACTAAGTTCTCTAGTGAGATAAATAACACTCTTGACTCGTGGCTGTAACCGTCGTTGTTGAATCATTACTCTTATCACCATTTTTCTTTTGTTGCTCCATTTTCAATGCTTTGATTGCACTTGTTGGTTTTTTACTCAGAATCTCTATTCGTCGTAGTTCAATATTACATAGTTGATAACTAATTATAAATACCAGAGTAAATTACTAAGCATAGATAATAATCAATTTAATAAGGAAAGCGAAAAATAGGAACACCAAATTTAACGTGGAAAACCCTTCAGAGTGAATGGAAAAAACACAGAACAAACTTCGAATAATTCTTACGCTATAATAAATAATGGGATACATCAAGTTTTTTCTCAACATAAAACTAAAGGCTTTCACCAATCAAAAGATTAATATTCATCACCGTTCATGGTGGATAAACAATAAAATAGAATAATCTCACCAGTGTAAAGGCTCTCAAAATTAACTATAGAAATAACGGACCGAATATCAAACTGTTAAGGATTACCATAAATACACCCTCAGATTCCCGCTGTCATTGTCTCTCTCCCCTCACGTTCCGGTGACTCACCAATTTTCTCAAAAAACATTATAAAAGTGCTTGCGGCTGTCACAAATTAGTTATAGGCTTCTCTTCACCTAAGTCGGCAGCTTACACAAGGAGAAATCTTTAACACACTTCCAATTGCACCTAATTTTACCCTATTTAATTAGAATTAGATTTTCTAATTAATAGATGGACACTTCACGCCTCATTAGGCATCCAAAAACCTATAAGCCCATTAGGCTTATAACTCCAACTTGGGCTTTAAGATCATTTCCTTCAAATATGAGAGATAACCAAAAAACTCCCCCTCCCGACTATATGGAGGAGTCCATCTTATCTGTTGTCTCTTGATATGCCTTATATTTCTTCTTAGGTATGGTTTTCGTCAATAACGTCACCTATTTCCCAATGAGGTTCTCATGTAGAGCTTTCATCCTTTTATGCATGACCCTTACCCAATTTCCTTAGTGGTTATCTATCTCAGCCCCTTTATAATTATTTGAATCTCCCCCATCAGTAGATACTACATCATCACCTCCAGTACATCTAATAGAGGATTGTCACTCTCTACTAGACCTTTGTGGCTAGATAATCACATCAACTAGTGGCGCTAAAATTGGATTAGCATCATGTGTTGTTGGCTTATCAATAACACATTCATCAGCACGATCACTATCAATGTCTCTACCATCATTATTCCTTAGAGAAGTAGGAACCAGATTTAACTCAATTTCATCAGGCTGAGTCTTTTTAACTATCGCCAAACCTACAATAGTTTGTTCATCGAGGAATTTCACATGATGACTTTGGACAATTTTCTTCTTAGTTGGATCACATTGTTTCTTGTAGGGTAATTCAATAATGATATTCTTCTTCACTACTTTCACCAAACCCTCGGTGAGCTTCGTCTATGTCATGTGGAGTGTAGGATTTTTCCTTCATCTAGCTACTACCATTGACCCTTGGTGATCTTCCATTTAGCTTCACCAAAGTAATTGGGATAACCCTTATCATCAGGTTAACCTGTAGAAATCAAGTTCAGCCGGATCCATAAAACGTGTCTCACATTCTAGAGTACTCGCTTGTACCCGATATATGTCTCTAGACACACATCTTCAATCCCTGTAACCTTGGAGCCTCCATCATTCTCCATCTTCACACCACCAAAGTCACTTGATATGTAAGATGAGAAGATATCCATCTTGAGGCAACATGTATTGCGGCAACACTATTAACTACCCAATCTGTGTCTAAGCATGTACCATTCACTAAGTTCTCTAGTGAGATAATAAACACTCTTGACTCGTGGCTGCAACCGTCTTTGTTGAATCATTACTCTTATCACCATTTTCTTTTGTTGCTCCATTTTCAATGCCCTGATAGGTTGGGATTTTTACTCAGAATCTTTATTCACCGTAGTTCAATATTATATAGTCGATAACCAATTATCAATACCAGAGTAAATTACTAAGCATAGATAATAACCAATTTAATAGAGAAAGTGGAAAATAGGAACACCAAATTTAACGTGGAAAACCCTTCAGAGTGAAGGGAAAAAACACGAGACAAACTCCGAATAATTCTTCCACTATAATAAATAACGGGATACACCAAGTTTCTTCTCCGCATAAAACGAAAAGTTTTCAACAGTCAAAAGATTAATATTCATCACCGTTAACGGTGGATAAACAATAAAATAGAATAATCTCAGCAGTGTAAGAGCTCTCTAAATTAACAATAGAAAGAATGGATGAAATACCAAACCGTTAAGTATGATCACAAATACACCCTCAGATTCCCACTGTCATTGTCCCTCTTCCCTCACGTTTCGGTGACTCACCAATTTTCTCAAAAAACGTTATAAAAGTGCTTGCGGCTGTCACAAATAAGTCATAGACTTCTCTTCACCTAAGTCAGCAGCTTACACAAGTAGCAATCTTTAACACACTTCCAATTACACCTAATTTTGCCCTATTTAATTAGAATTAGATTTTTTAATTAATAGATGCACACTTCACGCCTCATTAGGCATCCAAAAACCTATAAGCCCGTTAGGCTTATAACTCCAACTTGGGCTTTAAGATCATTTCCTTCAAATATGAGGGATAACCAAAAAACTCCCCCTCCCGACTATATGGAGGAGTCCATATTATCCGTTGTCTCTTGATATGCCTTATATTTCTTCTTAGGTATGGTTTTCGTCAATAACGTCACCTATTTCCCAATGAGGTTCTCATGCAGAGCTTTCATCCTTTTCTGCATGGCTCTTACCCAATTTCCTTGTTGGTTATCTATCTCAGCCCCTTTATAATTATCTGAATCTCCCCCATAAAGAGAAACTACATCATCACCTCCGGTACATCTAATAGAGGATCTTCACTCTCTACTAGACTTTTGTAGCTGGATAATCACATCAACTGGTGGCGCTTGGCTTAGCATCATGTGTTGTTGGCTTATCAATAACACATTCATTAGCACGATCACTATCAATGTCTCTACCATCATTATTCCTTGGAGATGTAGGAATTAGATTTAACTCAATTTCATGAGGCTGAGGCTTCTCAACTATCGCCAAACCTACAATAGTCTGTTCATTGAGGAATTTCACACGTCAACTTTGGACAATTTTCTTCTCAGTTGGATCGCATTGTTTCTTGTAGGGTAATTCAATAATGATATTCTTCTTCACTACTTTCACCAAACCCTTAGTGAGCTTTGAATATGTCATGTATAGCGTAGGCAAATTCCTCCATCTAGCTACTACCATTGACCCTTTGGTGAGCTTCCATTTACCTTCACCCAAGTAACTGTGATAACTCTCATCATCGAGCTAACTTGTAGAAATCAAGTTCAGTCGGATCACTAGAACGTGTCTCACATAATTAAGTACTAGCTTGCACCCGATATATATCTCTAGACACACATCTCCAATCCCTCTAACCTTGGAGCCTCCATCATTCTCCATCTTCACAACACCAAAGTCGGAGTATATATAAGATGAGAAAATATCTTCTTGAGACAACATGTATGGCGGAAACATTATCAATTACCCAACCTGTATTTAAGCATATACCATTCACTAAGTTCTCTAGTGTGATAATAAACACTCTTGACTTGTGGCTGCAACCGTCTTTGTTGAATCACTACTCTTATCACCATTCTTTCTTTTTTGCTCCATTTTCAATGCTCTGATAGCACTTGTTGATATTTATACTCAGAATCTCTATTCACCGCAGTTCAATATTACATAGTCGATAACCAATTATCAATACTAAAGTAAATTACTAAGTATAGATAATAACTAATTTAATAAGGAAAGAGAAAATAGGAACACCAAATTTAACGTGGAAAACCCATCAAAATGAAGGAAAAAAGCACAGGACAAACTTCAAATTATTCTTCCACTATAATAAATAATGGGATACACCGAGTTTCTTCTCTACATAAAATAGAATAATATTTGTCACCGTTAACGGTGGATAAACAATAAAATAGAATAATCTCACCAGTATAAGGGCTTTCAAAATTAACTATGAACTGAATACCAAACTGTTAAGGATGACCATAAATACACCCTCAGATTTCTACTGTTATTGTCTCTCTTCCCTCACGTTCCGGTGACTTGCCAATTTTCTCACAAAACACTATGAAAGTGCTTGCGGCTATTTCAAATAAGTCATATACTTCTCTTCACCTAAGTCGGCGGCTTACACAATGAGCAATCTTTAACACACTTCCAATTACACCTAATTTTGCCCTATTTAATTAGAATTGGATTTTCTAATTAATAGATGCACACTTCACGCCTCAGTAGGCATCCAAAAACCTATAAGCCCATTAGGCTTATAACTCTAACTTGGGCTTTAAGATCATTTCCTTCAAATAGGAGGGATAACCCAAACACTCCCCCTCCCGACTATATGGAGGAGTCCATCTTATCCGTTGTCTCTTGATATGCCTTATACTTCTTCTTAGGTATGGTTTTCATCAATAACTTCACCTATTTCCCAATGAGGTTCTCATGCAGAGCCTTCATCCCTTTATGCATGGCTCTTACCCGATTTCCTCAGTGGTTATCTATCTCAGCCCCTTTATAATTCTCTGAATCTCCTCCATCAGTTGAAACTACATCATCACCTTGAGTACATCTGATAGATGATTGTCACTCTCTACTAGACCTTTGTAGCTGGATAATCACATCAACTGGTGGCACTAAAATTGACTGAGCATCATGTGTTGTTGGGTTATCAATAACACCTTCATCAGCATGATCACTATCAAAGTCTCTCTACCATCATTATTCCTTAGAGATATAGGAACTAGATTTAACTCAATTTCACTAGGCTGGAGCTTCTCAACTATTGTCAAACTTGCGATAGTCTGTTCATTAAGGAATTTTGCATCTCGGCTTCGGATAATTTCCTTCTCAACTGGATCACGTTATTTCTTATAAGGTAATTCAATAATGATATTCTTCTTTACTACTTTTACCAAACCCTTGTTGAGTTTCACATATGTCTTGTAAAGCGTAGGATTTTTCCTCCCTTTAAGTACTACCATTGACCAATTGGTGATCTTCCATTTACCTTCACCAAAGTAATGGTGGTAACCCTCATTATTGAGTTGACCTGTAGAAATCAAGTTTAGTCGAATCCCCGGGACGTGTCTCGCATTCTTGAGTATTAGCTTGTAACCGATATTTGTCTCTAGACACACATCGCAAATCCCTGTTATCTTGGAGGTACCATCATTTCACATCTTCACGACACCAAAGTTACATGATATGTAAGATGAGAAGATATCCTTTCTGGAGGTAACATGTATGGCGAAAGCACTATCAACTACCAAATATGTGTCTAGGCATGTACCATTCACTAAGTTCTCTAGCGAGATAACAAGGACGTTTTGACTCGTGGCTGCAACTGTCTTTGTTGAATCGTTACTCTTATCACCATTTTTTTTGCTGCTCCTTTTTCAAAGTTTTGCACTCAAATTTCTTATGCCACATCTTCTTGCAATGAAAACACTGAATCCCTTTTCTTATTGAATTCACTATGACTTCTCCCCCAGTTTTCCATAACAAAAGTCTCCGATTAAGTGACTCAAGAACCCAAAGATTCCCTTCTCGTTTCTTCATTCAACAAAATGATCTTAACTAAACTCATAGAGACTTGACCATTAGGAGAGGAATTACTCAATGATACTACTAACATTTCCCAACTGTCTGGTAGAGAACTGAAAACCAATAAGGCCTGAAGCTCATCATCAAGAACCATCTTCATCGAAGAAAGCTAATTGGGGATGCTTTAAATTTCATTCAATTTGCTCTGTGAGTGAGGCACCATCCTTGTATTTTAGATTCACAAACTTTCGTATTAGAAAATGTTATTCCCAACTGTTTTTCTCTTATACAGTTCTTCTAACTTCATCCATAAAGAATGTGCATAGGTTTCACTCATAATATGGTTATAGACATTATCATCCACCCACTGTCGAATGTAACCGACAACTTTCCTGTTCAGCAATTCCTAATCTTCTTTACTCATATTTGTTGGCTTCGTAGTATCACCATTAATGGGAGCACTAAACTTTTTACAGTATAGAAGATCCTCCATTTTTCATTTTCACAATTGTCAATTAATCTCATTCAGACTAATCATTCTGCTTGTATTAACATTCATAACTATCCTGAACTGCTAATAACGGCAACTAGGCTTTTACCGCTTGTTGGGATTTTTACTCATAATCTATATTCACCGCAGTTCAATATTACGTAGTCAACAACCAATTATCAATACCATAGTAAATTACTAAGCAGATATGGGGAAAGTGAAAAATAGGAACATCAAATTTAATGTGAAAAACCCCTCAGAGTGAAGAGAAAAACTACGGGATAAACTACGGGGTAAACTCTAAATAATTCTTCCCCTATAATAAATAATGGGATACACCAAATTTTTTCTCTAGATAAAACAGAGGCTTACATCAATCAAAAGATTAACATTCGTCACCTTAACGGTGGATACATAATAAAATAGAATAATCTCACAAATATACGGGCTCTCAAAATTAATTGTAAAAATAACAGACAGAATATCAAACCGTTGAAAATGATCACGAATTCTCTCATGTATCGGTGGCTCATTAATTTTTCTCACAAAACACTTTAAAAGTGTTTGCGGCTGTCACAAAGAACAATAAGTCATAGACTTCTCTTCACCTAGGTGGCTTACACAAGGAAGAATCTTTAACACACTTCCAAATTCACCTAATTTTGCCCCATTTAATTAGAATTGGATTTTCTAATTAATAGATGCACACTTCAAGCCTCATATTGTGTCCAAAAACATATAAGCCCATTAGGCTTATAACTCCAACTTGGGCTTTAAGTTCACTTCCTCCAAATAGGAGGGATAACCCAACACAATGAAGATAATTGAGGAAAAAAATAATATATGAATAATCTTATTTAACGGTTAGACCAGTTAGTGTAGTGAGGGACTAAAAAAAGTATTAGAATTGTGTTGTGATGTAGAGTTATGATTTCGATACAATATATATATATGAAATAAATGGGGTTGGTGACGGGGTGCGGACTATTATATCAACCCCATCTCATACCTATGTCGGTTTATTTACAATTATCTCATACACATCTCGTTACCTACTTATTCACCATAACCCAACCTATTAGAAGTTGGTCCCCACGGGAACCCACATGTAATTTTGACATCTCTACCCCCAATGTGATAGTTGAGCACTTCCTTAATCTTATAGTTGTTACAGTATCCTTCGCGAGAGCAAAAAAATCACAAAACTAATATCATTAAGTCATGTTCATGGCTTGATTGTTTTTCGTGTACGAATCAAAAGCTCATTTTGTCTTCCACATTCGTCATAATAAGTTTTTGCTTCTTCCATTGTTTTAAACTCGGGGTTTCAGGGTGTTCGACTTAGGGATAAGGGTAATTGTTCAAAGATCTGAGCATATAACATTTATAAAAAAATCTTAACACCCCAAACATTTAACCAACTAGATCTAAAATTTCTGGTAAAACAAGCCAAGGAGGCCATCAGAGCCATGAGCTTCATCGGCTTCCAGATTAAAAATAGCAAACTTAACTTCCTCCGGGCTAACACTAGAAGTCAAAAAAATCATTATCATCCTTATTTATTAAATTATCCACATGGCTTAAAACTCAATCTACATTAGAACAAGGTTCTCCTTTAAAATTGTATTCAAAGTAGGACTGAATAATCTCAATAACTTTTTTTTATCATGTTGCCAAAATCTACTTTATCCTTTAAACTCACAATATTTTTCATCATTCTCCTTCTCATGATATATCTGTGAAAAATATTTATGTTTTTATCTCTAATTTTTAACATGTTTATTTTAGACCTTTTCCCTAAAAAAATCTCTTCTTGTTTCCTAAGTTTATTTATTTTTAAAGAAATATCAGATTTATGATTTCTATATGTGTCTCGATCTTCATTCACTAAAGACATTTCTTCTTTCAATCGATTAATCCTTAGTTTAGGGTTCCTATCAAGTTTTTATTCCAAATTTTAATATCAGATATACAGCCTTTGAGTTCAGCAATGAAATTACCCACACCTTTCTCCAAGCCATAACATTTCCAACTCTGAGATAAAACAGCCTCAAAATCCTCCCCAAGCATCCATTTAGCCTCAAACTTAAACCTTATAACTGATTTAGGATGTTTTATTTCAAGAGTTAAAATAAGAATGTTATGGTCTGATCCAATACTAGGAGAAATTTGAACCTCTAAGTGTGGAAACAAATCTAAAAAAGAGTCATTAAAAAGAAATCTATCCTATATTTCTTGGATAAAGTTCTCACATTATCTCTCATTCTTCCAGGTATAAAAACTTCCTTTAGCATTAACCTCCATAAAACTACAAATTATTGAAATCATTAAATTTCCTAACCCTATTAGAATCAAAC